>PNEQ01015095.1:0-33693 GCA_003012365.1 Medauroidea extradentata
TTGCAGTATACCACTCGAAAGAAAAGGTTTCATATATTTGTTAAAAATTATAATATGCAATATTCCATTGTTATCACACGAGGGAACCATGGAGCAGAATACATTCGCGTCTGTTTAAAGTGTGATAGTTAACAATTTTTTATTAATTATTTGGAATGTGCTATTGTGCTATGAGCAAGGGGGATTAAGGCACAATCTTCCTTCTTTACAAATCAGTAGTTAAAACCTGTAAAACATAATATATAGAAGTTTTATAACCAATTTTACACACTTCGAAATTTGTGTTTTTCGTCAAGCGCCCCCTTAAGATGTATATATTTGTGTAGCACACACCAAAATGGGGTGTCCAGGGGTTCTCCCCTGGAAAAAATTTGGATTTGTATGTGCAAAATGGTGCTATTTCAGAAGTTTCCAGGCCAAAAATTTGAAAGTACTACTTTCAAAAAATGGTAATATTTTTAAAGATAAATTTGGTTTTTTAAAGGGAAAACATTTGTACGGACATAAAAACTGTGACGTGCCATATGGTCGCCACCCCAATTAATAAAAATAGCCCTGAATAATAAGCAATTATAAATTACACATATAATAATAAACATGTCATGCGACGATTCATTTTTCTCATCATCTTGTCAAGGATGCCGATGAGACAGTTTTCATAAAATAATTATCTATGTACAGAATTTTAAAGACATAAATGTATTTATTTTGTCTTTGTGGAAACAGCAGGTGCAAGCGTCTGAGCCTTCTCACCCCCATCTACGCTCACACAATTTCCCTAGCTGTTGGATGAGATTGGAGGAAAGCCAGCAGCCAACATTATTTAAGATAAAAATGTTAAACAGTTACAATAATTAGGATGTAAGGAATTTTAGGTATTAAGAAAAACATGTAAAGTAATTGTTGAAGTGTAGCTGAATGAAATTAAATAATTATGTAATAAGTACGGCAATGGCAGGAAGGTACTGTCCTAGAGGGGCAGGGCCATTTTTCGGAAGCGGTCTCCAGATTGGTCCAATTGAACCAAAGCCTACAGGGCAAGTGACGGGGATGTTGGTACCAAACAAGAACATGGCTAGCTAGGTTGTCTACATTTTTTGGGACACACATTTTCATGCCGTGGAAGTTTGCATTGAGGCGCAGATAACGGTGGCCCGGGGTGCTGCAGGGCATCAGTTCAGGCGACGGATGCCTTTAGGAAGACGATATTCAGACTGGTTATTTAGAAGTTTTGCAAGGAATCACAAGTTAGGGTGGCAGACCACTGACAATGCCATTGTAACATTCAATGAAATTTAACTACGTATTGCTGAGATTAGCTGGCGTATAATAAAGTGCAAACCCAACAAACTTTGCATAGTAACGATCATGCCACGGGAGAACAGTAAGAATTTGTTATCTAGTTTAAACTGAACTTGCAGACTTCTTATTACTCCACACGCACTTTACACCACTGAACTTTCGGACGTCGCAAATTAAGTACACTTTAAAGATTCTGCTTTGACAAATATTTTTTTATTGTGTTAGCTCTTGATAAACGTACTTTAGGCTAATTTTAATGAATAACAAACTTAAGTTGCATGAAACATTTTGAAATCTAGAAACAAGGAATGTTAATTATCTACTGCAGATATGCTGCAGTCTTTAAATACCATTCTGAGAAACGGCATTGGAAATTATAACCTACCAGACTTCACGAAATCTAGGCATCACCTGGTAAATTTGGCAGTAAATTTGGTTCTGCTGGTCGACAGATTTTCTCAGGGATCTTCCAGTTACCCCCACCTCTTCATTCTGGTTCTGCGGCATACTCACATTTCACCAGAGCTGCCAAGTATTACTGATTTTCCGTATTTATTACTGATTTAACCATCAAATTACAAGATTACAGATGATCTCTAGTTTACTATGGAAACAGGACTTTGTTACATTGTAACTATAAAAAATCACGTTTTTGTGTGATTGCTACGTGCATGCATTTGTAAACATTGTGTGATTGCATGTTAACGTAATTCTCGGTAGCATTTATTTGTTTTAACACATTTATGTTATGGACCTTTGTCTGTTTTACGATAAAACTAGTACATTTTCTTAAGAGTGCGTGGTATGTATATAATCGCAGCAAACATCAATTGATTTCCACGATTTTTCCAAAGGATGTTATGACAAGCTGAGCACATTTATTTGTATGTTCATGTTCTGTTCTTGGTTTTGGTTTATACCACTTGTACGTCTCAGTGTAACCAGTACAGTTAAGATACACACACATTATGTAATCTCACAAATGCAGTTAGCTGGAAGCTCTGGTTGTTAACTTCTGAAATGATTGTGAACCTTGGAGCTTGGTTGTTATTTAATAATTTGTAATACTATTGAGAATTAATCATATGTATATTAATGGAATTGTGTGAATATCCTAAGCATTCATGTCATTTATTTTTCAGTGCATTATCATAATTTGCAATTGGTACATTATAGAATGCAGAACATTACTTTTTTGGTAGATATGTAACAATAAACCCATTAACATATTATGCAATGATTTGTTTTGTTTTCAGAACAACCTCGTTACGATACTGCTTACGCATGTGAGAGCAAGACACTAAAAATCGAATGCAAGGAAGGGGAAGTAATTCATTTGATCCGAGCAAATTATGGACGTTTTTCCATTACGATATGCAATGATCATGGAAATACAGATTGGAGCGTAAACTGCATGTCTCCAAAATCTCTTAGGGTTCTACATACAAAGTATGTATAAAATTTAAGTTAACCTACCGTTAGTTTATTACTTTGTGCTAAAATTTTAAGTATTATAAAGACACACAAACACACACATTCAAATATTATCTCTCACACATTCACACTCACATTTTTTCTCTTACAAACTCATGCTAAACACACACTCAAAACACACTCTCTCAACACACACTCTCTCAACACACACTCTCTCAACACGCACTCTCTCAACATGCACTCTCTCAACACATGCTCGCTTATGTACACTCGCTCATGTACACACTCACTCACCTGCCCACTCCCACCACTCACACTTGCACCACCTACTTGCACTCTTTTACATCTACTTGCACTTGCATTCACTCTTTCATTTGAACGCTCTCTCACTCCTGCCTACAGTCTCACTAGAACTCACAATCACATTTACACTCTCACTTATTGTCACTCACACTAGCACTCTCATCCACTCTCATTTTCACTCACACTAGGACTCACACTCACATACTCTCTCACTCACACTTACCATATCATCCTTGAATGTCATTAATTTCTTTTTGCCTCTAATACATGTATATCCAATTGGATATTGGAATTGCTTATTTAACCTATTCCTTGAAAATTTTACATGGGCTATGCTGCTTTTGGAAACTACAAAATATTTATGTGTTTGCTGCTAATTGTGAAGATAGCACATTATTCGAATCACTTATATTTTTAATTGCTTCGGTAAGTACACATTTATGAAAGAAATATCAATCAGTAAAATTCATTGCAAAGTAGCAAATTATAACCTCTTTCAGCAAATAAGTAGGCGTACTTAAAATTTACACCAATAGAACAATTTCATTTGAAATTGTACTGAAATTAACTTTATAAAGAGTTATGTGACAACCAAGTTGAATGCTGAGATTTAATAATTTTATGTATGATGTGTTAAGACACACATGTTAGATTACAATATATACAGTACCAGTAAATTAATTTCAGCCACAACTGGTAAGGGCAAGAGTATCAAATACGTGCTTGAAATGTACTAATATTAAACCTATTCTGGCTGCCATTTTGTAAGATTGTGCTTTTGAAAATAAAAGTCTTTTACATAATGTATTGGTAACTACTACACGAATTTGGCAATGTTTGGCAAATTAGTTTTAAAAAAAATTGAACGAATGGTAGGTATTCTGTAAAAAAAAAACTTAATGTATAAAATGCAGCCAAACATCTTTAGGATGTTAATTTGCAGGAACATTTAAGTAAGTTCATTGACTTATCTTCTTGTTTACTTAGTAAGTAGTAATTCAGGCTAATTTTTTAAATATAGCCAAACATCTTTAGGATGTTAATTTGCAGGAACATTTAGGTGAACAAGTTCATTAATTGACTTATCGTCTTGTTTACTTGTTAAGTAGTAATTTAAGTGCAAGTATGTCTGTAAATAATTTTACTGAAAGTGAAGTTGGGTTATGTCTGAATTCACATGTTGAAAGACCCTTGACTGTCTTTGTCCCTTAGAAAAGTGTACCTAAGGCATAACATCAAAATATTGCCATCCAAATTCATGGGAAGGGCATGATATGCACCCTAGAATATCTCCTTCAGCCAAGGGTCACATGCCATACGTAGATTTGCGATGTTTTACTATTCATAACTGGTACATTCGTCATTGTCAACGTCTCAAAAATATCACAAACACGGTATAACTGAAACAAAATGCAAAAATTTTTCACGTTGCAGACCACTAAATTCTACTGGACTTTTTAAATTATGTAATGTACAGTACAAAGCGCTGATATTTTAACTGCTTGTAAACAATCGTAGTTGTTACAAAATGGTACCTGCAATACTGTTGTGTCATAACCTGACAGTCGCTTGCAGGACGACCTGTTACAGTCATAGGCCATAGGCCTACATGAAAAGCATAAAGAAACATCGCACTGTGCATAGAGCAAACATACATTCATTAAACCTAAAACCTTATAAAAATATGCCAGTAAAATAAGGGCAGACATGTTTGTCATGTCTTGCAACTGCATAGACATATTTGTCAACTATGGAAAGCAATATAACCTACGAGTGTTGTAAAAATGTGTATTGCAAAATTTACAGTGAAGTAAAAAGTATATTGGAACTGCACCCTTCTCACGTGTTGCGTAGTAGGAGCTGAAAACCATTTGCAAACTAAAGCCTACAGAAAACGTAGTCAGTCATTGATCAAGAGACCTCTCAGTGATTTAAATCTCACGTTAAAACATAACAAATGCTGTACAAAAACTGCACGACCATGTTTAAAGCTCACTGTATGAAATCACAAAGAATATTTTGCTGTACTTGTTTATTAATTTTAATTTGAAATAAGAAGATACGCATGTCCTGAGACAATTTCCATTGAATAGTTTTACAAAATATTTGCACAAGCAAAAGTATCAAATATTTCAAGTTAGCAAAATTTTATATAACAGGCCAACAGAGCGACAGATTTAAATATTAAGTTACTCATTATTTACATAAAATCAATACAGCCAGAATATTCCAAATTCAGATAAAACATCTATTTCATTGCAAGAATTTATGTTAATGATAAATATTTGGACATATTAGGCACAAAAATTGTCTACTTGAGTAAGGTACATTTTGCCAGAATAAATAGTAATAGTTAATAGATTTGTCTGTGGGGTCCAATGCTAGTAAACTTTCTAAAGAAATAACTTCAACTTAATTCATTATACAAGTTATTCAGGAAAAGGTCAAACAAACCCAAGTAAAGTACAAGCAAAAACTACCCTGAACGTTTCATACAATCCTAAACATTTAACTCCCAAACCTAATTTTCTCAAGACTGCTTTCAAAACTGTATTTAGAGCAGAAACGCAAATAAGAAAATTACAACACATGAGACATGACTGTAGCCACCTTGCTCGCCTTGAGGAAGCAGATTCTCCAGCTAAAAACTAAAATACTGGAGCACGCAAAACTTAAAACATCAATGCAAAGTAATGTCGGAGCAAATATTGAGCAAGGCTAAACAGGAACAAGGCTTGGCCAAAGCATACGTGAGGGGAAGAGAAAAGGCGGAAACAAGAGAATAAAATTAGGGTCGTAGGAGTCATATGAGGTCATGAACCGAGCCGAAGCAGTCCATAATCAACATAGTCACAAAAAGTTCCTGCTGTGCGCCACCATCGCCAACGCTTTAAGGGTGTTCAAGTTGTCTGGCTGTAAATTAAAATCGAAAAAAGGTTAAGCGCTCATTCAACGTCATCATTAAACAAACACAAATATATTAAAAAGTAGCCCGGATCATAATTTTTAAAAAAAGTTATTACAAAATGTTTGTGTGAAAATTAGCTATGCAGATACTGAAAATGGTTAAACTGAAAACTCCCAAAAATTATTTTCAGTATTATGTAAATGTAACGTAAAAATTTCATAACACTGCAATAAGGGGTTTGCGTGTAAAAAAAAATATTTCAATATTGATGTATAAAGACAGTAAAACCGGTTTTTTAATTTAAACATTTAATAAAGTACAGTTAAAATGTAAAAGTGACAAATGTAAAAACTTCATTTTAAAGGTAAACCCATCCTTTTTCGTTTGGTATGTAATAGGTTTCTGTAGGTTGAACAGTTATTGTGTGGTCCATGGCAACAGAAGCCTGCTACAAAACTCGTCGCAGCTGTCTTGTTGCGGCGCGGTCGAGCCAGTGGTAGCTGCTGAAGGGTGTCTAGTGCGTGGCACTGCGAGTCGTGGCTTCAAGAACTCTTTGAGTGGAGGCGAAGTAAAGTGCTAAAGTCTAGCCGCTGACACTGTGCACACATTCAGGTATCAGAAATATTCGGCTGGCCCTCCTCGATTCAAGGCTTCCTCCTCTCACACATTCTTGCTCCCTCCCTACCTATCACTCCCGCCCATCAACCACACGTCAGGACACCACTGAACTGGCAAGCTTCCCTCTGCTTTTTATGCTTGCGAGTTATCTTTCCGAAGTAGATTCATCTGTACAAGACTTTTGTTAAAGCTTAACCGGCTGAGTTAGTACAGTAATATATGTTTAACTAGATTTTCGCAGCAATACCTGTAAGTAAACCACGCGCATGTGCACTGACAGATATAGGATTTTTTGAGTTTAACTTCATAATTTTGTGTCACTTTAGCGAATGATTCTTGAATTAGTAGACACTTCCTGGAGGACGCTGAACCAGTCATACAGAAGCAATTATGTACGAGCCCATACATGTGAAATCACTGAGTAATCGAGCAGCCTTGAGTACGCAGATATTCTTTGAGGCTTGTACATAGGTCAGTGAATCTGTGGATTTTACCTGTATCTAATCATTATCTGGTTTTCAAATTGTAAGGAATACTTTCTTTCGTACAAGGAAACGGTTAACAATCCAGGAGCCTAACCTATGAAAAAATTAATTTATATCAGAAAAAATAAAACTCGGACATTACACACTGTAATTTAACCAATGAGTTCATAAACTATGCGCATCCAAAATATAATAAATTGACAACATTGTTGCGGCATACAAATTGCTACCACAGCATTCGGTGCTATTGGCAATGCAAGTTTCGTTAATAATCAAGAACCTGAGTAATACTAAGACATAATAAAAGTAGGGTAATATTTCTTACCAAAAAATCCATTAAATGTGACTTTAATTGTTTTGAATTCTTTGCTTACTACGTCCGTCACGAAAATACTATGATATTAATGATAAAACAATTTGCTTACAATCTTCATGGAAATAATGTTACAAGGTCAGCTTCATTTCATATTTGTATGAATGTTATTTACGTATTATTCAGTAGTGAGTGATTACGTATGTCACATGGGCTATTTGTTGCAATGTGATCATCTTTAAATGTTGCTTCCTGGCAAGTCGTTCAAAGTACAGATATGTTCTTGAATGTTATAGTAAAAGCTATTCTACCTCTCATGTCATTTCCCGGGCCTCCGCATCCTGTAATCTTAGATACTTGGACTTCTGGTGCAGATAGTATACAAACAACACTGAGTAAAAAAAAAATCTGACAGTATACCCTTCTTAAATGGCGTATAAAGCTAAAGCTAGAGATAAATAACTCATCACAGTCATCCACCTTTCGTCTGTGGATCCATTAATCACGTGATCTACAGCCAATCAGAAGCGTCCCAAAATGTTATCCGCCCATCAAAACCGTAGCAAACTTTAACTTTTGACGACAAAGAAAGTACAGCCTTATAAGGTTACCTTTCAAAATACTTAGGGCTGTATAGTTTTTTTTGTTTTAATTTTAATACCGGTGTTCTCTTTGCGATTTAATTGATTTAAACAACTTTTAGTTAGTAGTTACTATTAAGTCACTTATTGGAACGTAGTTTCCTCTGTACGAAGAGATTTTTTTTGTCAGCAATAACATATAGGTCTTTAGGGCTGGTGAGGGATGACATGATGTGAATATGGAGCGGCACCGAAATGTAGAGTTAGGGAAACGGAAGATCCCCGAGAAAATCTGCCGAAAAGCGGCATCATACGGCACGATAACCACATGCAATAGTCCGGAGACAGATCCCGCTGGGAATCAAACCCAGATCACCTTGGTGGTGTAGAAGTTTTATTATGTTTTAACTAATTTCAGGCTCGCAAAATATTTTCTAGCTATTCATTTACACTTGCTTTGGTAGTATAATTTTACTTACGTTGTTCAAACGGTATATATTTTATGTTTTATTAAATTTTTAAGATGAAATTTTTGCACATACTCATTCTTCTGCTGAATTAGTATCTTGTTTGTTAGCCTTGAAAAATCAAAACGTACTAGATGTTACTAACCTCGTAAATTTCGTACCTATGTTCCAAAAAAAATGATGCTGATTACAAGAATACTTTGAAACTTCATAACCATTTTCACATACATATATAAATTTTTTTCTTTTGGTGCAGTGGCATATCATACACTAAAAACAAATTTAGTGTTCTCTTGCTTATATTGTGTAATTTACTTTGACACTACATAAATAATCTATTTAAAATGAAGAGCCCTACACATACTCATACACTCGTCAACGCACAATCCAAACCGCTGGACCTAAGAATGTAAAATTTTGAAAGGGGCTTTTTTTTACACCATAGACACTCACTAAGAGGGTTTTTTTTTCTTTTCAAAATTTGAAAATTTAGGTAAGTTATTGAAATGTGGTAAAATATGTTTTCCCATGAATCCTCAATATCACTTAAATCAGCTGAGATATTAAGGTACTTTTTACCTTAGCATAAAGCTTACAAAAATTAATATTACCTGACTTTTTTTTATTATTTGAAATTTAAAAATTAAGGTGGTGAAAAGCTGTAAAATGTAATTTAAATGAATTTCAGATAACTTTTAAATCCACTGTGGTATCAAATTGATTGTTGTTGCAAAATCAAGCATACGTGTTTCCCTAAAAAGCAGTTTCTGGCCTTTTTGAAATTCAGTCTCTAAGTACATTAAAAAAAATGAAATGGTGTTTCAATCAAAGATATATATATATATATATATATAAATGAAATGGTGTTTCAATCAAAGATATATATATATATACATATATATATATATATACATATATATATATATACATATATATATATATATATATATATATTACGACTCTGTTTTATAGTAATGAAAATGTTCTAGCTATCACAGTTTTTGTATAGTGATATGTCAATTCACAAAGGTGCATAAAACTGTTTTATACAAGAAATAAAAATCAACTATCTCAAAGAAACAAATTAAATTAATTCACTCTGAAGAACAGTGTCACGGGTTATGTCAAGACAAGTATGAAAAACCGGCATTGACAGTTTCCGTATTAAAAAAAGGCAGAATATTGGCAATTTTTTAAAGAAGCAAAAATATGCATCGCATTGTTTTTAATAAATATCTTGATGTAACCTGTGACACTGTTCTTCAGCAGAAATTAATTCATTTCTCCAAGTCAGATGGTTTTTGTCTCTGGTATAAAACCGTTTTGGTAAATTTGGGCTTGACCTGTCTCTACACAAAATTTACGAAATCTAGAAACTTTTCATGACAGTAAAAATTGTCACAATATATATCTGTAAAGTAAAACATATATTGTACAATAATAAATATTATTTAAAAATAAGAAATTGTGCATGGATCCTCTACTCTGGCTCCCTCAATCTACTGTATCTCTTAGACGTGTTGAGATATCAAGATGATTTTTGAATAGGAATGAAACTTAAAATACCTAATAAGTTATTTAATCATTTTTCAAAACTTGACTGTTTAAGTGGTGGAAAAATAAAAAATGTTACAGAAACAACAAAAATCAGATATGACCACAGAGAAACAATTTTCAGGTTGTTACTTTTTGTCAACCTATTGAGATGTGTACCACTTTGGGCACAGGCCTGCGTACACATTTGCTTTTTTAACAATTTTGACAACCTTTCCTCACGTAATTGATTAGGACACTGGTAGGTGGTTTAAGGTTCAAATCCCATGTAAGGAACGGCGACAGGGAATTGCTATGCTATTATAGACACACATATTAGTGGCAGTTGACAGAAGTGCCATTAAAACGAGAGATCCATGATAAAAGTAACCAAACTACGGTATTGTACAGTCACGATTATCACATGTGAAAATCAGTTTGACTCTGCTGGTGTAATAGAACCCAGGTTACAATAATGTTGATAATTTTTAAAAGAATAGCGAGCAAAGCCATGGCTGGGCAGCTGGTATAAATTTACATTTCAGCTCTCTAAAACACAAAAACTACACAACATCCTTGCTGCTGAACAGCATGGTATAGATAAGCCGTTCACTGAACTTGAAAGCAAATTTAAGTCTCTAAGCGAAGATGATAGTAGCCGAGCGGTCACGGAGAAGACCGAACCCTGGAAGGGGAGGAATCTTGTCTGATCCTGGTCAATATTGTGGACAGATTACTGAGATATTTACAGTTAAGAAAACGGCCTACAGGGGTGTCGGGGTGTTACCAAAAAACTTTTAAGTTAATTGTAGTTAAATTGAATAAGTTAAAGTCAGCGTACATATAAAATGAACATATGTTTCTATATTGCATTTCTTTATTTGATTTTTATATTTTTACGTGTATGCACTAATATATACGAAAGTAAAAGGGTTATTTTTTGTAACCCACTGTTTTTTTGTGGGGAGGGACAGTGTACCCCTGTACCCCCCTGTTCCTTCGCCACTGAAAATTACCATGTGTTATCACTTTTATCCATGTAACAAAAATATACAAAACAACTTCATAGAACTGTACTCAAAACATTGATATAAAATATATTGTTCTTGTTAGCTTTAAAATCTCGTCCGTCAATAAAAAATGTTTTAATTAAATAATATTGAAGACATTTCACATAAACATAATAAGTACATTTCGTTAGTACGAAATGCCCCCACTCTTTTCTAATGGCAGCCTTTCATAAAATTTTAATTAAATAAGTACACTTTTCACAGTGTGTTTGATCAATTATTAATTTAAAAAAAAAAAGTTTTTTTTTTACAATAAACTGGTGACATATTTCAGTGTAAATTATTTAAATTTACTAAGTCAGTTAGTTTTGTGGAGTGAATATACCTACCAGTAATGTACTAACTTTTACTGTGACAGGGTGGCCACCAACCTGGAAAACCTGGAATTATGAGGGAAATTGTGGTCACCTGGAAATATCAGGGAAATGTGAGGGAATTTTTGGTTCATCTGAGAAATTTCAGGGAATTTTCTTGTTTCGTTCATTTTGAGCTTCCGCAAAAGTCATAGGAAGGAGCATAATGGAGTTTTGAGAGCATTATAACATTTTTATTGAAAAAAATTTACAATTACGTAGGTGTGATTATACTCCATTGTCAAGTTTATAGTTATTTCTGCTGAATGTTTTGTCAAGTTCACTGACAGTAGTGTCAAAAAGGACTTAAAATATTTATATATTCATTGGAAAATGTGTTGAATAGTATGCAAAAATGTTGTTTCCATACTTGCAAAAATCAGGGAAATTTTTGGTTTTCTATCAGGGAAATCGAGGAAAATCAGGGAATTTTCTTTGCTGCAATGAGTGGCCACCCTGTTTGATATGTCTTTACAGGAAATACTATGCAAGCTAAACATTTTCGTATAAGTGGGTAAAATAGTCCCCAGAAACATCAAAGCTAACACTAATTTGTAAGAAATATTCAACTAAGAATTTTTCACACTCGAACCATTTTTAAGGTTTTCTTTCAAGTATATTTCGTTGATATGTGCAGTGTGAACACATTTAATAGGTTCGAAAATAAAGGCACATTCCCAACCTGCTGCAACGCAGTTCAATATCAATGTTGTTGGGTTCCTTGAAAGAATTTTTAAAATTATAATTAATTTACTTTTGTTTAATAATTGATTTATTTGATATATGTTTATCGTTACATTTTAATTTACTTTTAATTAAGTATTGCATAAGAGATTAATTTAAAACTTATTTAATAATTTCTAATCGAAACATTTGAGCTACTAGTTTGTGGGGAAAAAACTTCTAAATACCACATTAGTTACCTTACAAGTGCAACATGAATCACATTAGCAACAAAGGTTTAAAATTGCAACCATTTATTTCAGTAATGCGAAGCTGTATTGATTTCTGCTACAGGCTTTTCACCAATAAATTTATATGGTCGTTCTTACGGCCTTGCTCTCTTTTTTTCCTACTTTTATAGAGATATTATTTTTTATTTTTACTCCTAAACGAGAGCAGATGTTGATCATCTATTTGGGTGTTTTATTTAAAATTGTCTTCTCCGTGTTGGCTGATTTTTTTTCAGGGTAGTAAATGCTACAGTTTTAGCTAATTATGAAACGAAACAGTATAATTTCTTGTTTAGAAAAAAAAAATAGCTGTCACTGCAAAAACAATTTTATACAAAACTGCCAATCAAATGTTTGATGACTGCTGTTGTTTAGGCTAATAATAATAGTAATAATAATAATTTATATTTTTTATTTTATATATGTATAAAAATATTAAAGTGACTGCCAAACAGTCTTATTAGAACACAGCAGGTAGGCACTACATTAAAAAACAAAAAAACACATAACACAAGACAAGTGATTAAACATATTAATTCCGTGAGGAGGAATAATAAACCAAGTGACATCTACAGTAATAAGTTTACAATGTAAGTAAATTATTTCAACAAATAACTTACTGCGGCAGAACGGAAATCGATATAAAATATTTGCGACTTTGATCTACCTCTTAACAGATTATGTCTAACATTGTTTTGAGAAGTATTTTTTTATTAAATGGATCAAAAGATAAACAAATTTCGTTGGCATGTTTAGCACAGCGTTTTATTACTCTTCCAGATTAACTGAAGAACAGAAAATAAAGGAGTTTCTACTTCTGTAATTTGGAATTTTCAGGGATAATGACTTGTGGATCTCAGTATAATCAAATATTAAAAAAATATATTTCAAAAGAAATAATGCATCCATAGAAATTATTCTTTCTTTTAATGAATGCGTATTATATATTTTTAGAGCTTCATTGTAAATAAAACTTGTCTTATGTATGTAATACCTTTCATATATTATTTTAAAAACTTTAATCTGAATGTTTTCAAGGCACTTAGAGTCTGTTTCCATAATGGAATTTCAAACAACAGAGCAATATTCAAGTTTAGATCTAACTAAAGAATAGAACAAACAAAGCAGAGAATCTCTATTAGTAGCTTGTTTAGTGACCTGAGAAACTAGACCGACAGTTCTTGATACACTGTTAGCTAACATATCAATGTGGTGGTGGAACAGTAATTTTTATCTTACAATATTCCTAGATTGCGGATAGTTGTCATGCGGTTTATTACGGTCTGCTTTATAAGGTAGTTATAGATCAAAGAATGTGTGTTTTGAGTAAAAGTTATGCATGTCCATTTCATTTCTAGAACACCGGCTGACAATAGTGTCAATATCTACTTGTAATTTGAGGCAATCAGTTGCGTCTTTGATCACTTTAAATATTGTAAGGTCATCAGCATAAAGTAAGCAACTTGAATATTTTGTACACTGCGCAATATCAGTAACAAAAATATTAAAAAATAAAGGAGATATAGTACCCCTTGAGGAACTCCAGAAGATATACAAAATTTAGAAGATAAAATGTTTTCAGTTTTAACTAGAAAGTTTCTTGACTGTAAGTAACTAGTAAACAAATTTACATTGCCCCTATCTAAGCCAAAAGCAGAAAGTTTATTTAGAATTATAGAATGTTGACAGGTATCAAAAGCTTTACTGAAATCAAAATATTTAACATCATTCTGTAATCTGGAGATAGTATCAGTATGTATTTTATTAATGAAATTAATTAAAGTAGTAGTTGTTCTAGCCATGAAACCATGTTGTCTGTCAGAAATATAATTTGTTAAATGAAAGAAGAGGTGTTTGTGAATTATCTTTTCAAAAATCTTAGAAAAAGTGCTAAGTAATGTTATTGGCCTGTAGTTAGAAGGGTGACATTTATCATACTTCTTAAATATGGGTATAACAATGGAAGTTTTTCAAGAATTAGGAAAAATTCCTGTGAAAGACTGGTATTAAATATATGAGCCAGTATAGGAGCAGAAGTAGTTGAACACCCTTTAATTATAAAGCTAGAGATCTTATCATTACATACAGATTTACTTGATTTAAAACACTTAATTGCCCACAAAACCAAACTTGTGTCTACAATTTTGATTCATAATTATCTCTCACTATTTTGCAATTATTTTTAGATTTCACAAACACTTCAGATAAACTTTTGCCAAAATGGTTTACAATGAAGGAAGGTTCAGAGATAATTTTTCCATCTACGCTTAGATTAATGTTTTCTTTTAAACCATTTTTCATAAGTTTAACAAAGTTCCAAAATTTCTTTAGGTCAGATTTAAGTTTTTGGTTGACAGATCTGAGCCTACTCAGCTTACAATTTTTAAATTTTGTTTTGAATAGTTTCCGTAAATTGGAAAAGCGGTTATAGTTTTGTCTTGCTTGGTTTCTTTTGTATAATTTATATCTGTGTTCTTTACTTTTAATAAGTGTAATTAGTTCTTAAGTAAACCATACAGGATATTTATTATTTTTGCCTGTCCTAGTAGGTATAAAGTGATTAATATCATCACATACCTTGGTTGATAAATTTTCGACAATGTCATTCACATCAGTCATAGTATATATCCATTTAGTATCTCTTAGGGATAAGAATACAAATAGTCACCCTTGTTATATAGTCATTGTTGCAGTTGAGTTTAGGGGTAAATTTCAATCCAAAATAACTATTTAATGAGGGATGAAACCCATCTTCATTTACCAAAGGATCGTCACATTTTGTTGGCTAATGAATAAATTCGTTAGAAAATACTAGATGTAATAGAAAGGTATCATTGACAGTGGCTTTATACTGATGTAAATTTAAGGTAGTAGTGAAACTAAGTAGGAATTGGCCTCTGATTTTATAATAATATTAATGGGATACATTCTGGACGTGTTTATACTTCCAATTTATGTCAGGAACATTAAAATCACCTACGAGAACAATGTGATGAGAATAAGCTGTTAATTTATTCTCAAGAAGAGTCAAGTATTTCTGGAAATCTTCAACATTACTATTTGGAGGAACATAAATACATCCAATAAGAATTTTGTATTTAGAAGTAACTGCTATTTCTACCCATATGGCTTACATATATGGATCTGATAAATCATGCCTAAGAAAAGAAAAGGGAAAAATGTTTTTATCAACTGTTATTAATACTCCACCACCTCGGGTAAAAGACGTAAGTTTGTAATATTTATCGTTCCAGAATATCTTATAGTGCTGAGGGAAGTTATGAGAGTTATTGCTATTATTGTTAAATCATGTTTCAGTAAAGCAAACTATTGGATGGTAATCAGAAATGACTCACATAAAATTCTGATGCTTTCGTACGTAAGCCATGGACGTTTTGATAATAAAGAAAAGTTGAATTTCCTGCACTTTACATAAACTAATAGTAAGTTGATGACCCCTCTGGCAGCCTCATCAAGAAATTCATTTTGATTGGACACGAATGAAGCTTCGTGTTGAGACGTATGTTATGTGTGTACATTATCAGAAGACCTAGGTTGTTGCTCAGTTTGATGACCGTAAATCTGATCTGGTTTTAAGCGACCATAGAAGGGGCTGATGAGACAACCTGCTGGTCAAAATACTGTGTTTGTGCTATCAAAATCGTGTTCAGTTACAGCTATATGAAAGGATGTGTAAGTAATAATAATTATAATAATAAAAAAAAGTAGAAACAAGAGAGTCGCATAGCAAAAACTGATCGGCGGAAATCTTGCATGCTATAAATAGTTCGACACTTGGCATGCTTCAAGGTCGCCCTTACAGCTCTGTCACGTCTGAGCTTCTAACACGTGGGTGCACGCCCGTAAAAAATATACCTAATGGCAAATATATATATATATGAAATATATCAAAGCAATATCAAAAAGAGTGAGCGATAAGACTATGTGTGCATCCCTGCTCCCCGGTGTGTGCAGGGCCACAGTCTGGCTGAAAGAGGGGCAGGGAAGCAATGCTGAGTTACGGATGGATCCAAGCTGCTCTGAGCATTCTACGATGATATCCGAATGCTTGCACAGTGTCAGCGACTAGATACAAGTGGTGTACAGTGAGCGATGGCCAAGGAACGGCTGGGCGGCACGCGTGGAGGAATGGCAGTGAGAGTTACACGACGCTGGAGGAATGGCAGAGGGAAGGTAAATAGCTGTGCGCATGCGCCTCTATAGCAAGAGGCAATAGTCGCACGCGTACATCGTCGATCGATATCACCCTCCCCTCCCCACTCGAACAGGATCATCTTCTTGGTGTTAGACGAAGTACCAAGAGTGACCACCACCGCTGTTCCAATACGCTGAGCGCTGTCATCGCTTGGGTGGAGAGTGGCATGCGTCCTACCTTTAACAGCACCCAGAGGCGAGTGTGAGAGATTGTTAGGCGTGGCTGCTAATATAGCAAGTTCACGCGCTCTGTGTCCTGTTCCACGTGTTCGTGGAAGGTATGCGAATGTTTGACCAATCAAATCAAAATTACTAACATGTCAATCTGAATACGCACTTGAACACCCTTATGGCACCAAACTGTGCAATCTTTTTCCCTAAAACTTCTCCAGGAGTGCCACAAAAAATTATCCAATGCAATTCATAACCCACAAACAGTTTAGTCAAAATGTTGAAAGTTTAGCAATGTCTTAAATACAATTAGACAGGAAATAAGAGACAGTCTTGGGTCACATCTCAAAGTACATCTTAGGCAGAAATAATCTAGAAACACACTGAAGAAAAAAATAAAGTTAAGAAGCCTCCAGAGATGAGGGCATGTGAGATGCATCCTCCTAAAAAATCAAGGAGCAGGCGGCAGCCAGCCGCATATGAAGGAAGAGGGGTTGCAGATCTAGAAGAGACAGGTGCTGTAGCACTGATCACACAACATCGCCGCTGACTGCGTCAGTAAGGTGGGCAGAGCACAGTTGTGTCTAACAGGCATCCAAGGTTTCATTGCAACTCTGGGTGTCTCAAAGCATCTTGAAACATCTCACGGTGTCTTGAAGCGAAGACTGCTCGGAATGCAAAGAAACATGAAAAGTAAATAATAAGGCAGAAGAGCAAAGCAAGACCAAATGTGGTAAAGCATATAGAAGATCGAACAACATAAACAAAGTGATGTGAGACAAATAAGGGAGGAATGGGAAGAAAGTGTGCAAAATACTCAACAATCCTGTAAATAAATAAAAATACAAACCCAATTGAAATTGAACTTTATCAAAAATTTTGTCCTTGCACTTAGCACTATGTCCTAGGAAGAAATTTCTTCAACTACCTTGAGCATTCTGAGTATCTTGAGAAAAATTTGGTAGCCTCAGAACAACTTTATTGGGACCAAGAAATTTCTTAATAATAAGCTGTCCAATAAACTTAATAAAAAATATCACACTTAACTTTGCACTAGCATTAATTAGTGTTAAAATTCTTACAATGAACCAAATCACCCACAGGAAAGGGTGGATCAAACCGTGTTTTATTTAACAGCTCCACGACCTACCTCTTTGATATGGAAGACGTCGCGCCACCTCATTGTACACCCTGTCCCGGTCAACGTTATTCAACTGGAGAAGAAAAGGAAAGACCACAAGATATTAAGTAATGAATGATGGGGATGACGGTCAAGGAAAGGATTGTAGGGGGACCTCGGTGATGCTATGCATGGTACAATTAAAGACAAGATTGATAAGTCCTAAATCCTTATCCCACAAGGTATTATCCGTATTACAAAAATGATGAAGCAAGTCTTCAAATTCTTATTCAAGCAATCCACCAGATTCCCACGAGGATAGTATGGACTAGAGGTACAGTGTTTCAATCCCCGTTGAAAACTCATATTTTTTAATGCACTAGATGCAAAGTTGTGAGCATTGTCAGTAACAATGTGATTTGGAGCATCAAAAATTTTTCATACATGGGAAGTCATTGCGCCATAACAATAGTCATTGATTTCATGTTTTAAAGCGGGAGCTAAAACATATTTCGAAAAGGTGCCTTAACAATATAAGAACCCAAACGTTTCCACTCTCGGAACATACGAAAGGATGAAAAATATTAAGTTACGCAACTTACCAGGGAGCATCATCTTTGCAAAAATTCACTTGTTGAACTTGCTTACATTTTTGGCAATCCTCATAACCATGAATATAGGTGGCTCGCTCCTGCTTTAAACATGATCATGCAAATGTCACAGAAATTTTCTGGTAGGTTTTATTTACTCCTAAATGGCCACCGTACTCTGAGTCATGATCATACCTGAGAATCAAGGGGTGCATCGACTGTAGGCTAAAATAGATTTTCGTGATTTGTATAATCAATATCTCGAATTGGACGTAATTTACTATGAACATGTCAAAATTGCACAAGTCTTTAGTAATTTCACACATAATTGATCAGTTTCGCAATTTCTAACAGAAGTGGCAAATTTCGCAAAAATTTTGCGATTTCACATGTTGCAAAAAACAGGTGTATCTAGTCATACATAATTAGTTTCTTAGAATACTGTTATATCAATTTATTTATACAGAATTACGTATGAAAGTATTTAGAAAGATCACAGAAATGCAGATATTATCATTTGCTTTCTTAACATTGTTGTTTGAAAATGTTTTAAGTTTTTTTTTTAAACTATGAGAACTTCTGAGTTGTAAATGTTGTAGAACCTGGCAAGGGAATACAGGTTGTGAATATTCCTGTTGGAGATGGTTTTAAATTTTTGAGACATGAAAACTTACACTAGCATACGTGCCAACTTGTACAATTTTTCCATAAAATGTACAAAAAGTATGTGTGTTAAGATTTTGCGGAAAGTTTTAGTAGTTTATGAATTTTCTGATATTTTCATTTCAAAATTATTTAATTTTCACTTGCAAGTATGCCTCATATTTGAATACTCTGTGCTAGCGATTGTAAAACATTTTCCTGCTTTGATTTCAGCAGTTGGTCACAGTAAAACAACCATACAGCTTTCTTATTGGTAGGCGAGAGCCAATGAGTGATTTTCTTCAATGCGTAATTGGAAAATGGAGTATCACACATGTTTGTTTTTAATGCAGATGCATTTGTTTCCAAGTGTGCAGTTAAATCAGAAATGTAATGGATTCCGACAGACGTGGAAGTTAAATTTTGTTATCACACTTTTCTGCTGTGTACATGTCAATACTGTTTTTAAGTATTAAATTCTGAAGTTGAAAATGTGTACAATTATTTTGAGAAATAAAACAGCACAGGCCTATGTGAAGAAAATGAGAAAATAGTACATTGATCATAACTTTTGTTTATGGTGTGATAATATTTACAGTTTGTAATGATAGACTCAACGTTACATGAAATAGTAAACTAGTGTCATCAGCAGACGCAAACATTAAATTTGGATGTCGCAGGAAATAAAATTTTATATCTACTAATGTTATTTATTTTCTTTTTGCAGTAGTGAGCGCAAAGTGTGATTTTGTTTATTCTTGCAGAATGTATATGTCCGTTAAAATATTTACTGCTGTTTTTGTAAATAAATTATTTTGCGTTACAACAGTAACTATGCGATGGTAATATGATGAAGCACCAAAATTCAAAACATGTAACCTCATCTCATTATTATATTTTCACAATCTAAAAGTAAACAGTTTTCTTATTTTGTCAAACTTCACCTGATTTTTTTTTGTGTTTGCATCAACCTTTTTTTAGGCAAGTCTCATATAGTTATTGACCATGGGGTTTTAATAAAAAAATTCTGTGTGCAGTTTACACAGAACTTAAATATTTCAGATGTTTTTTTCCAGATTCTCACCTGGAAAAGTTTCTTGAAAGTATTATAGTACCTGGCAAGGGAATAGGCTGTGAATTTAACGGAATACAGGCTTCAAATTAATGCCTTATATCATTACGATATCCCAAGTGTTATAATTTTTTGAACATTCATATGTTTTGTTTATTAAAAGTAATCTTTGATATTGTAACATATTTTCAACATATCTGCTTGGTTTAATTTTTTTATAACAAAGAGTTTAAGCTTGCTAGTATGTAAGTCATTGCTAATGAAATATTATTTCCTTTTCCAGATGTAGCCAGCAGCAGAACTGTAGTATTTTGGCAAGTACAAGTATGTTCGGTGATCCGTGTCCTGGCACTCACAAATATTTAGAAGCACACTATCAGTGTATGCCAGGTATGTGAGATTATTTTACATTTATTGATGTAGTCATAGTTGTAAGAAACTTAAATAAAGTATTTTCTCTCTTTCTCTAGACATACATATACAGTAAACTCCTGATTATTCATGTACAGATTACCTAATTTGTATATTAACTAGGGATGGTCCGATATGAAAATATACCCAATATTTCCGATATCTGATAAATCAACTGAAATTCGATCTGATTCTGATATTCTGACCCGATAAAGAAAAAAAGAATACAAACAAATATTTAACCCATTTTTCATGTTTGGATTAAATGGTTTTCACAAAACCTAATTACAAATAAAATTTATATTAAACCTGATAATTATTAAAAATATGTTGTTTTTCAGGCAAACAAGTATAACTTTCAGCGACAAAAAAGCACAGATTATAGGGATGACTACATGCTGAACCAGTATTAAATTACGAATAGCCTATCTAAAATTAAGAAACCACCCATTTCCAAGGTGACCAAGTAGCTGAACTTACTAACAACCAAAACAAAGTTCTTACAAGTTACAATGACATAAAACACTAAAGAAAACATACATTTTACACATGATTACTTGGTTAAACCGAAACCCAGTTCTTTTATGTTGCATTTCAAGAAAACAAGCATGTTTAATTTCTCAGAAGAAAGTTTGTTCCGCCTTTTATCACGTCAGTCCACGCATGCTAAACAATCTCTCCAATTCTGCACTTGATGCAGGAACAGTTAAATATTTCCGAGCAACTGTTTTAAGAGCTTGTCTTGTGGATTGCTGCCAGTAAGACATTGGGTCACTGTCATATGGCTCAACTGGTTCTTGTCAATACTGTGTAACTTCACTTTTGGCTTCTGTTTGTGCTGACGAAGTTTGTAGTGAGGTGCTTGTGTTTCCTTCTGTCTCTTTAATTAACAATTGCACCATTTCCTGTAGATTTCCTAAATAAAAGGGCAAACAATTATTTTGTAATGACATATTTTTGACAGAAATTAAAATTTTAATTCAGAGCAGATAAATTTTTACTTTTACAACATACCAGCCTTGCTTTTTTTACACGGAGGATCATCGACATCATCCTCCATTTCATGATGCGTTTTTGTCTGTTCATAGTGTTTGTCGCTCACTTCCTTCACAAGTAGTACTAGTGCATCAGTCATTTCTTGTTTAGCATTCACATCTGTGAACACTTTATTTTTGTACCTAAACACTCCAAAATTACAAATTAAAAGGTTTTTACTTGCTAGGAAGTACTATAGTTTATGTTAATTTTCTTTTATTTTGTCACTTCTTATGTACAATATAGAAATTTAAATTACATGGAAAAATCATTGCACAAACCTTTCTAAAATAAGGATTTTATGAACACAACTAACATTACAAATCATGTCACATATCTTACTTGGGTCTTAACAATGTAGCTAAGGCCATGATGGGATTTTTTTTCCATTTCATTTCGTGGGTACCGTTTATTTAATGATTGTAACAAGTCATTTCGCATGCCTTTCAGTTTCATGTAGTCGTTTTCAAGAGCCTTACGAATGCTGTTTACAATTGGTATTATGTCACTGGCAGTGCAGTTCCTAGAACTCAATCTCTTTGTTGCCTCCTCAAAATATTGAAGCAAAATGACAACATTTCCCATTAGACTCCATTCGGCTGATGTTAAATGCAGGTGATGATTGTTCAGCTGCAGCAACACGTCATTAACTACTCTCTTTTGGTTGAGCAGCCATTCAAGCATATAATATGTGCTGTTCCAACGTGTTGGCTTATCTTGCAGGAGCTTCTGCTCACTAACACCAAGCTCTTTTTGTGTCTTGCACAAAAGTTCCGTGGCAGATACCGAATGCCTGAAGTGACCAACTATTCTCTTGCAGTTTGAAACAAGGTTGTTTACACTTGCTTGGTTCAGACAACCATCTTTGACAACCAGCTGCAGAGTATGAGCCAAACTGGGTAAACTGATCAGATGTGTTTTTCCAAGTCTGTTTATTAGGTTAGCGGCATTGTCTCGCACTACTGCTGTAACTCTATTCTGTAGTCCCCATTCATTAATGAGAGAAGTCAAAAAGAGAGAAATATTATCACCTGAATGTGTGTCGTAAGGGAAAGGTGAAGCATTAAGCGAAAAAACTTTGTGTTTAAAAGCGTGTGTTATGAAATGACTTGTCAAACTCAGGAAGTCATTCATATTTATTGATGACCATAAATCTGTTGTTAAACTAACATTCTCTGTTTCACTCAAAATTCACTTTAATTTTCCCTTTGCTTTCTCAAACAATCAGGGACATATACACTAGAAATATCTTGCCGCCTTGGAAGTTTGTACCTAGGTTCAACTATTTTCATAAATCATGGGAAACCTTCATCCTCAACGATGCTGAATGGCTGAGAATCAGTAACTACCATTTCCACCAAACCATTTGTTATCTCTTTATGCGTTTTTCCATCGACAGGGAATGGTCGTGTGTTGTTTAGCAGAGAAGTGAGTGTCTGTTGTTGCTGTCTTCCCACTACATCTTTGGCATTTGAGCAACTAATATCCACCACTGGAGGACTGGTTAAATAAATGGAATGTTTTTGAGCTAAATGGTTCCGCATATTTGATGTGTTGAATGTTCTTGGTGTTTGCCCACCGCTTGGAACATTGGTATTGCAAATATTACACTTGGCTAGCCATAGTTCATCTCTCTGTGAAAATTACTTCTAAACACTGCTTGATTTCTCCATATTTTAAAGTTGAAAAACGTAACTACACAAAAAATAGGACAACTGAAAATCTGTTCACGTTTTGTCGAGATGTAAAGAATTAACATTTTCCCCACCAAATAAATAAAATGACACAATGGGATTATTTACTGAAATCAATGTTGAAATAGAATAATAAACGTACGCAATGTAACTTATACACGAGATTAAAAAGAAATGTTCATTGCTTAATTGTAAAGCATTTGTATTTATTTACTATTTAGTACCAACTGTGTTATGTAAAACTTTTTAAGTTACAAGAGAAATTTGGTATAAAAAAACCCACGTGTCTCGATTTGGACTTACGTTTTTTACTTTATTTTAATGTTTCATAGGTAGGTATGAAAATTAATAATAGAGGTTGCAAGTTGTTAATAATACTGTATATTCACGTAAGCTCTATTGCTCTATTTCTGTTAGGGGCACTAACTGCCGTTTTCTACTTACAGTACTGGACTGCACTCATTGTGCACTTGCCTAGTTCTGCATCTTCCATGTAGTTTTAGGGCGAACGTAACACAGTGCAAGCGCAGTGCAGTTAAGTGTAAAACATCATAACGTGTTTCCAATATGGCAGCGTTAAATACTGGTTAGTTTCAAAACAGTTGCCTACGCCATTTGTTTTGCCAAACAGGTCATTTCGTGTTATGATCGGCCGTGTTTTGATTTACGTTTTACGGTAATGTTATGTACTTAATGGAATAATAAGTTTGAGACTGATTTTTCTTGTTCTAAACATGGAAGTTAAGATTAGTTAGTGTTTGTGTTATACAGGTACGTGTCCCACCCGTAGCCTGTAAGTTAAGTTATCAATGACTGGAATTTCTAGAACACGTGTGTATTAATATTAATACTAATTGTGATGAAAGATATTAGACTGTATAAAATTCCATCAACAGTCAAGCTTAAATTATTTTACATGTAAAATAGACTATTTTCCGAGGGAAAAATAATTTCCGATATAATTACGGTTAATATCGGAAAAACCGATATTTCCGATAAAAGCAATATCTGCCGATAATCCGATATTGCATATCGGATCGGACCATCACTAATATTAACTACAAAATACTGTGAAGCTTTGATTATGAACGGTCAGGTTTTATGATGTCCTCTTCAAAGAGGACCTTGGTTTTACAAGTTCACATGAACGTCAATTTTAGCTGAAGAATGAATTTTTAAACATAAAATGTAAAACTTATGTAATAAAAATGAGTGCTGAAGGTTATTCACATTTTATTACTATCCACATCTTCACGCTTTTTGATTATCTTGAGTGATTGGGAGTTTACAGTTTATACCAACTACAGGAAGTTTCAACGAAACCGCACAAAAATTAAACTGGAAATAACGGACACCACACTGAACAGTATTATATAAGGAAAAGTTGTTGGCAAAGCATGTGAAAAATGTAGATGTAAATATGTACATGACGTAGGGTGTGATTGTGGTACACCTATCATTCAGAAGGTAGCTGTGTCGTCCCTACATTGCCACAATACATGCGTACATAAATGCAGCCCTTTCCAGTCTATTGTGTGTGCAACATTTCCTGGATGTTGAATTAGAGATGGTGCCTGGATACCATGCTTGCTAGGTCGCTACCTAAATTCACTTTCTGTACATGAACGAGTGAGCCACGTTGGCAGCACGGCAGGCACATGCCACGAATAGAATGGCAGTTGTGTAATTGTTACTACGGCAACATGTCATGCATGGCATCATCTGGCCTGGATTCTGACTGCACACCTGCCTGACTTTATTCCTCCCTCTGTGACATCCACAGTCAGCTTACCTGTAGGCAATGTCAATGACCTTGTTCAAGGGCAAGTGCCACAGTTACATTCTTTACCTGGAACTTTATCCCTGAGTTTGCCGCTTCATAGGTACTGGGCTGGAAGTGAAGTTTGCACAGTCACTGATGTACATGCTGGCTTTTCGCCCGTACCTAACAGAAAATGGAATGTGCAACGTATTACTAATGTGAAAAAATAATATGACTACAATCTACCATTGTTGTACAGTACTCATGATGTCCTACTGCTTTATCATGTTGTGCCATATTATATGCGTCACGACTTATATAAATTAAATTTTATAATGCTTTGTCTACATTTCCATAAATTTAGATTCATTTACTTAATTTATTTTATTTATATTAACTTGTTTACATTATACTAACAGTAATTTGGTGTCATTCAGTAATTTTATTTTATTCTGGATGTTTCAGTACATTTTATTTTTCATTACAGTTAATCTTTCCTTCACATGTTATGAGTAGAGCCGATTCAGGCTGCAGTAACGTGTTCTTTGTTAGCCGGATGTGCTCGGCTACGTTTTGCAGTCCTTAACCAAAGCTTTTGTTCCTTCTTTATTTCTGTTTCTTGCTGCAATGTGGACATTTGCTGTGTCAGGGCGCGTATACCCTGCATGTTTATTATGTGATTTCGTCCTTTCTGTGCAGCTCTGTTCACGTGAAAGTCCCGTGCCATCCTCATTCTGACTTACCCTGTCATCTAATGGGGCATTTTAAAGTTACTACGCTGCGCCATTGTTTGCGCCCTGTTACCTCTCCTCCTCTATTTTCCCGGCACTCGTATACCAGCAGTGACCTTGGCATGATGTGTTGTTGCGGTGTTGGTGCCTTTCCGGCACACGTAGGGACGTAGATGCCCTAACTGTTTATTTTGTTTTCTTTTTTCATTTATATCATCATGTAGTCTACAAAAATAGTTTTTTTTTATTATTCTTCTGCTTTATACGTAGCTTTGTCTGAAAATGTAGTGCTACGTGTTTCTTCTTCTTTCTTCGCCCTCTGGTGAGAGTACCTGTCTTCAAAGAGTTTCTCTATTTGTTACTTTGTGTTCACATTTTATTAATTTCGCGTTCCTTTATTTTAGTGAGGGTCCAAGTGTTGGGCCTCACATCCTTATGGGCACTTTTCCATCTTGGTTTGTTTCGTGCCTGTGGTTCGTCCCGGCGGTTGAGCTAATGGACTGGTGTTTTCGTTGCTGCTGAGAATGCGTGCTATCATCTCCATTCTCCAGCAATCAGTGAAGGAACTGTGTGCTTACATCTCCAATTCCGTTTCACTCACTACCACTTTGTTTGACGTCAGGACAGCTAAGTGCCATCGGGACACCTTATTTACCTTCTTTTAAGTTAAAACTACTTTAATATTATTATTTATTTTCTATTAAAGAGACACGTCATAATCCTGATATGTAATTTTGGTTTTAATAATAAATACAGCAGTTGCTTCCATGTCAAATTTAAATTTTAATATTATAATTTTTTTATTAATGTTTTAAAAGTTTTATATTTTAATTAACTTTCGTAATAAGTAATGTGCGGGGTACCCCTTTTATCTATGCTATCGTTTGCACATAATTTTAATAATTAATCTCATCTATTTATTTAGGCTTACATGCCTAACATATTTCAATGCCATTTATACATTATTTGTTTCCATATTTAAAAGAAATATATATTAACTTAAATAATAAATAAAAATAATAAATAATTTCATTATTTAACAAACCACAAATCGTCTTATTATTTATAATTGTTCATCTGGGCATTTTAACGATTTTGAAGTATCTAGTAAGGTTAAGTTATATTTCATAAACACCTTACACATTTCTTTTATTTTTAATTCTTTTGTGCAGTGTGCTTGTGGCCTAGTCGTCTTTCTCAAGTGTTTATTTTGTGTGTTTATCGCATTTATTTATATATGTTTGTGGTCCTGTTCTTTTGTTTATTTTGCCACTTTGTTTCTTTTATTAATGCGTGGCGGTTTGAACAGGAATTTTGTTTGGCGATGATAAACACTTGAGTGTTTTGCTTCCAATTTCATTTAATTAATTTTCTCACCGAAGCACACCGGCACAATGTCACAAGCCAGTTCTTTTCTAATGACCCAACTAGCAGAGTAAAGACATGACGAGAGATGTGCTATCAACATTTCCCGTGCAAAGCTCGTCATAAAGAAAACAATAACATTTCAATAACTTTAAAAAAGTGGCACAAGTGACACAGTATGGACTCTTTAAGGATTTTGGGGACCGCGGTGGCTTAATGGTCAGACCATTTGCCTCCCACCAAAGTGATACAGGTTCGATTCATGGCGAGGTGGGTCCCATTTCCCCTGCCCCTTCATTCCAGGGCTTCTCCATACTCTCGTCTTGTCACCCCTCACCTGCATTAAAGACCGCAATGTTAATTGCTGACCAAAGTCTCTTCACTCCATTTCTAGGTTGTTGTGTAATCTGTTTTGAGAAGTGTTGAAGCGCATGTATCTATTGTCATGGGTTTACTTACCATCATTTTAGCTTCATTTCCACAGTTAAAACAGTGATTGCACACAAACCTGTCATTTTTATTTTGGTGTGTCACCAGGGCCCTAAACTGTAATTCAACAAGTTAGTATCAGAAATATATATATTTTTTTATCATACATGATTTTCTGCTGTTCTCGTGCCTAGAACATGTTCACATTTATCGTAGGTAATTACTTTTAACAGTGATAACTTATCCCGGACTTGGTATCTCACCTTCCAAAGCAAGGAGTATTGCTCCCCATCTCTCTCTATCTAAACATTTCGCATTGAGTGTTGTGTGATCACACTTGGCAGTTTCCTTCTTTGATCTTGGTTATGATCTTGTACATAGTAGAGCGAGATCCGAAGTCTTCATTTTGTTGATCATGTCATTAAATGTAAAAAATGAAAGCCAGAAGCACTGTGTAGGTTGTCAAAATTGAGAGTTGTAATCCAAAGACATCCAAAATAGTAACGGAACTTTGTAATTCAAAGCCATAATCAAAAATCGTAATCAAATATTGTAACCAAAAGTCATAATCATTATCAATAAACTAAAGCAGAAAATACAAGTTTAGTTCATTGACTGGGAATGACTACAGAAATACTTAACCTGGATACATGTAAAGGGGTGGTATTTCAGTTTTAGAGAAATGCACTTGCTTGGAATGAGACAGGGATTGAGTTTGCAAGCTGGAGAACATGTCAAAGGCATTACAGTTGCTGAAGTATTAATGGGGTAGAGAAAGAGGGGGGAAGGGGACCGGCCCCAGCTGGGGGGTAGTGTAGCTACGTCAGGTGGAAAAAGACAGGCTTCACACTGTCACGAAACTGGTCGCAAGCCTGCTTTACACGATCTTGCCTTACATATTTCTTCTGTTATCTTTGAGTGTTTTTTGCGAAAGGGGTACAGCATATGACAATCTGAAGTGTATGCAGCAAATCACTTTTGTTTGA
This sequence comes from Medauroidea extradentata, assembly GCA_003012365.1. NCBI lineage: Eukaryota > Metazoa > Arthropoda > Insecta > Phasmatodea > Phasmatidae > Medauroidea > Medauroidea extradentata. The sequence goes on from PNEQ01015095.1 coordinate 28,544, forward strand.
CATGTTTCTTCTAAAAATCACAATTTTTTATGGACAATTTTTTCTATTTTTGAACGTTCCCTCATAAAGACCTCATTAGAACAGAGTTATCGCTATTACCATGCTTGCTGTTGTAGTCTACTGTATTAGCGTAATGCACTGTAAGTCTGTGATGCCTGTTTTACAGCTGCAACAACAACAACAACAAACCGTCCTAGTCCTCCGTGGCTAATAACATCTCCACCAAGTGTATGGAATACAGCAAAGACTGTGACCCTTCGTACTTCACAGAAGATACCAAATACTCTTGAAAGTTCCCCATCAACTTCAACATCTTCAACGAGCAGCCTGAATGCCTCCTCAAGTTCTTCTTCCTCTTTTACTTCTGTACCAGATTCTCTGCCATTTGATGTTGAAAAGAATGAGGAAGGAATGCCGGAAGAAGTAGAAATTCCTACCACTGTGCAACCCTCCTCTGAATCGTCACTTTACAAAACAAAGATCAGAATGACAGGTAAGTTTAATGTAACAGATCTTTATTTTAAGTACATGTGCATTGTAAAATTGTTTAAAATTGTTTTGCTTTTGTCAATGTTATAAGTTTGATATACTGTAGTGGGTCATTCCATTTTAATTCAGCACTTGCTCTTTGCATCACTATTTTTTATTTTGGGTTTTGACTATGCGTTCAGTTGGCAAATTTGTTGTTATTATGTTAGAAATGTGTAAACTTTAACATTTTTTTTGTGTAAAAATTTTTGTTTGCCAGTGTTTCATACATTTTCTAAAAGCCATTCACCAGTACCAATACAGAAAAGTAAACATGTGCGATTTAAGTGTTAGCAGCCATAGTTTTATTTTTTTTTAATGCTCTGGTTATTCCTTTGAATTCTGCACAATTGATTGTTTTCAATAAGCTGTACATATAAAGTTGCAGTTGAGAACGTTACAGTTTTTTTTTTTTGTTGGCAGTTCTTACTATTCTGTTGAATACTGAAAAGGCATTATGTTATTGGAAAGCAACATTAGTTTCATGATATTTTACGTTTGCTGGTTTTAGACCCTTTGATAAGTCTTTTCTCTTACCAGTGCTGAATCTGACTATTGGTTTTGCTGACTTCCATCCGACAGTCAAAGCTCATGGCATTCATTTTCTCATCATTGTGTTTAGAAAAGCCAGGCTACCTCCATGATGTCATTGTGAGACTGAATTCAAATTGTGTCTGTGATATGCACAGAATATCAATATTTAGATGGACAGTGTTCATCTAGTGCAGCATTGGATGTGTGCAGCATAGCTAGTTATTCGGAAGTTTCCTCTAGTTGCTAAACATTGTGCTTTTAATTTTCTCAAGAACCTATCACAATGACTAAAATATATTTTCTTTGGAGGTGAGAAATATAAGATGCAAGCAACATTTCTGTTCCAATATCTGATGCCATAAATATCTGCTTTCAAATCATTTTAGAGTGTTTTGTGTGATGTATGTTTTTCTGAAAAGAACATGTTACAATTCAAACATTGTATATATACATAACTCTTTGGCACGCATGGCCATATATTTACGTGCGAAGGATGCATTGCCGCAGAGAGCATGCTCGTATATTTACGTTTTTAGTTTTTCCCTGGATAGCAAGCTCGTTTATTTACGTGCTTGCACAGGTTTCAAGTTTTATATTGCTTCTCCGATCTGTACACTGCAACAGTAACTATTTTCTGTTGTTCATATAATGCCTGTTTTGTTTTTCTTTGCACCACAGTTCCAAATGGTGCACTGCTTGCTCATGACTAAGGAGACATTCTTTGTTTGCCACTGCCCTCTCTCGTCCAGACAAAGCAACTGTGAGTTGATCATGAGTGATAGTTCTAAATATAGACGATAGGAAGCAGCACGAATACCTGTATTGTAATTTCATATTATAGTTTTACAAAAAAAGGGTTTTTTTATCCCGACTTCACAGTCCAAACGCAAACGAACTAAGCTAAGTGAGAAGAAAATACAAGAAGTAATAGCAAACTGGGAATCAGCAAGTGAGAGTAGTGACGTAAATAATTCCGATTCTGAAAGTGAAGTCCATGAAGATTTAAAAGTTACGGGTAAGGAACGAAGTGGCAAGGTCAGTACACAAAATACTACCCCGGCTACCTGTACTAATATTTTTGAGTGGCAGAGTGACTGTGAATATTCTCCTGTTACACTACACTTTGGTGATGTAACATCCGCCATTACAGATAATATTGATTTATCTGAAAATCCGAGTGAATATGAGGTTTTCTAACAAATGTTTGATCATGATTTGGTTGAAAATATTGTCTGTGAAACAGATAAATATTTCTCCTTTGTTACAAATAAATTGGATGTAAAACAACATTCCAAACTGAAAATAATATAGCAAGCGTACAGATCAGGAGATGTACACTTTCTTTGCCATCAGTATTGTAGTGGCCCACACTGTCAAACACCGGCTGAAAGATTACTGTTCGACTGACCCACTTCTGTCGACACCCATATTCAGTAAAATAATGTCACAAAATCGTTACTTGCTTTTACTATGACTTCTCCATTTCGCAGACAACCTGAATCAACCAGCTGGGGTTAGACTTTGCAAAATAAGTTGTATTGTTGAAACAACAAAAATTAAATTCAGATCTTTTTTTCCGCCACATAAGAATATCTGCATTGGTGAAAGTATCGTAGTTTAGAAAGGCCATTTGGCATTCAAACAATACATTCCATCAAAATGCCATAGATTTGGAATGAAACTGTCCTTCCTTTGTGATTGCGAAACTGACTATATCCTTGATTTTTTAGTGTACACTGGCACCACTACAAACCTTGATATAGATCCAAACTTAGGTATTTCTGGTTCCATTGTCAAGACCTTTCTGACACCATATCTTGGAAAAGGACATTGTCTGTACACTGACAATTGGTACTCGAGCCCTGCACTTTTTCAGAACTTGTTATAAAATGAAACTGAAGTCTGTGGTAGTCAGGGCTAACAGAAAATGTATGCCAACCTTTCTCCAGAAAGTTGCAAAAAATGAATGTGCTCTATCACACACACAAACCATTCTTACTTAAAAGTGGCATGACAGGCACAATGTACAAATGCTGTCAACAATACACAAGCATGACATCAAAGCTACAGGCAAGTGAAATTACAGAACTGGTGAGCTTATTCAAAAACCTGTCACTGTTCTGGAGTACAATAAAAACATTGGTGCTGTTGACAAGTGTGACATGCAGATTAGTTTTGTTGACAGCACACATAAATCACTCAAGTGATACAAAAAACTTTTTTTTCCATGTTCTTGACTTTGTTTACAATTTGTGTATTTTATACAACTGCAAAACTGGGTAGAATGTGAATCTCTTAGACTACAGGCTAAGTCTTGTAAGGCAACTGCTAGAAGAGTCCAGTCCGACATGAATACCCATGAAAGGTGGATGTCCTTCAACCGAGATCCCTGCTGGAATTCCAGACCCACTAAGGTTGACTGCCAGACACTTTCCAGAGCCTGTGCCTGCAACTGCTTCAAAGAAGACTCCTCTGAAGCAATGCTATGTGTGTAAACACAGTGCACGGAATCCTCAGAAGAGAAAATACACTTGCTGGATGTGTACAGTATGTAATGTAGGGCTGTGTGTCTTTCCATGTTTTAGAGACTTCCACCAAATAAAAAATTTTTGAACTGTAACTTGAACATGACAGTGTCTGAAGTGAAGTCTGTATGTAGTAAATATTTCATAAATAAGATAACCATGAAGAGTAAGAATGAGACAATCATTGGACATGTGTTTTGTATAAAACTGCACTGTATTGTATTTTCTGATGATTTATTAACTACCTTTTGAAAAAAAAATTATGAATTGTAAATGTAAAAGACATGAACTGAAACATAGTACATGTGATGTAAATGTCCCATTTATGGGGGAAAAAACTCATGTTAAGAAAGATATAGGTATATGCATTCATTATAGCAATGTTTAATTTTTCTCAATGCTTCAGGGATTTTCAAACAATAATTTGGAATTGTAGATAAAAATCCAGTGTCTAAAGTGTAATAAGTATGTTTGATGTAAATATTTTATATATAATTAGAAACTCATGAGGACTGACACTTACTGGATATCTTCATTGTTGTATGTTTGATTTTTTTTCCATGCTTCAGGGATTTCCAATAATTGTTAATTGTAAATAAAAGTCCAGGGTCTAAAGTGTAAGAAATATGTTTGATGTAAGTATTTCATATATGATTAGAAACTCACGAGGACCGACACTGGATGTCTTCATTGTTGAATGTTTGATTTTTTTTTCCTCCATGCTTCAGGGATTTCCAAATAATAATTTTGAATTGTAAATAAAAATCTAGGGTCTAAAGTGTAATAAGTATGTTTGACGTAAATATTTCATATATGATTAGAAACTCACGAGAAGGGCCGACGCTTACTGGATGTCTTCATTATTGTAAGTTTGATTTTTTCTCCTGATTTCTTGCTACTTCAGAATACTAAAAAAAAAAAAACTTTTCAATTATGACAAAACATGGCAAGGTCTAAAAAGTATAGTATTTTTTAAAATAAATAAGAAAATTACAAGCTATAGAATAGATACTTACTGCATGCATGTACTGTAATACAAAATGTAAAAAAGTTACAATAAAACAATTGAACAGTAATCATAATATAAATGTTTAGGATTTATGTGCAGTAAAATTGTTTTATACTATTAGAAAAATCTACAACAAAAAAAATCCTAGCACTTTATAAATGTTAAAAATTTTTTAGTATGCATGGTGCGTAAAGTAAACATTTTGCAAAATGGTATAAAAGGAACTTGAAATGTGTGTATAGTTTATAAAATAACTGTAAAACTATTTTAAAACATAAACTAAATTTTAAGCAAAAGTAAAATTATTAGGGATGGGTCGAGTCCAGATTTTTTCGATTCCGATTTCGGTTCTTGTTCGATGCTCGATTTTCGATTCCCGATTCCAAATTTTGGTTGTCTTGTTCAGAATAGTCATAAATGCTCAATTCCTATTACATATTTTCAAAATGAATACAACTATAGTTGGATGAAACATAAACATAACGTACAAATACCTAATACAATATTAATTGTTCAATATTCAATTGATATAAACCACTTATGAATATGATACA
>PNEQ01015096.1:0-33717 GCA_003012365.1 Medauroidea extradentata
TGTGTGTGTGTCTGTGTGTGTGTCTGTGTGTGTGTCTGTGTGTGTGTCTGTGTGTGTCTGTATGTGTGTGTCTGTATGTGTGTGCATGTATGTGTGTGCATGTGTGTCCACATGTGTGTCCACATGTGTGTCCACATGTGTGCTTGTGTGTGCACATGCATGCACGTGAATACGCATATGCATGCACACGCGTGCACATATATCCATCCCCCAATTGGATGGATGGTGTAGGAAAGCATGGACGACAAACAAAAATTTATTTTTATACACAGTTGGCCTGCATTATCAGTGGTATTTAGTTTCAGGATGTTGTTTTATTGGATGCGATGCCATTTATGTAATTTGATGTTGTGTATGTACCCTATTGACCACGGCACAATTCTGCTTATTTATGTTTTCTATTATCTTTAGTTTTCTTTGACAGTCATCTATATCACAATGGAGTATGTCCAAAAAACTAAATCCAGTCATGCACTCCCATTGCACAGTTCTTTCAAAGGCCACTACAGCCTTCCTTATAAGGAGACAGTACGCTGCAGATCACAAAATCATGTATAACTGCACACAGTACATGCACTCTAAGGTAGTGCCCTACGTACTCGCGGACTATCAGACTGGTAGTGAGTGGGCGGCAAGCTGGTAAACAAGACAATGTAATTAAGTACACGTAATCTAAAAACCGGTTTGCGGGTGGGTGACGCCGGAGATATCAGACTGTTTTGTAAGTGTGCGACAGACGACAAGACAGATATGAGTAACTTAACGCCACTGCCCAGGCCTCCAACCATATACACATTGGACACCACATTGTTTACTTGGCCATCTTGTCCACACCCTTCACGCTTACCTTCATTTACGACTAGCACTTAGCACACCTGTATAACAAAGCAGATACTGTTAGCCATCACCACGAGAACTAGCTGCTCTAATACGCGTATGTGGTGGTGAGTGGCAGGCTAGCAGTTCATGGTGCACAGGAAAATACAAATTCTTAAACATTTCAAATGTATCCATTTTTAATTTTTTTTTCCTTACTTTTCAATTGCGGTTGGTGAAAACTGCAGACTACAGTCCACGGATAAGGCAAGCCAACTGTATCGCTAGATTTTATGGCAACAGTATAGAAGTTGATGCTCTGCAGCACCTTCAACTGGAGAATTATAGCAAAATGCCAATTGTTAAAATATACTTTCTTCAAACATCTCTGTATACCAATTTTCATGGCATATAAACCTTCCTCATGAAAAAATACATGTGTGTGCTAAGTTTCATTGTGAAATATATAAATGTATGTATGACATTGATAAACACTGACACCATTAGACAGTTCACCATGAAACTTGGCATATATTTGTACTTTTTACAGAGGTTCTTATACCATGACAATTTGTACACAGAAATATTTGAACACAGAGTACATTTCAACGATAAGCGTTTAGATGTAACTGCCACTGTATGGAGCTACAGTGCATCAACTTCTATATTGTGCCACCTATCAACATAAAAACTAGTAATTCATAAAAATAAATGTTTGTCTTCTATACGTTTCTATAACATTCATCCGATTGGGATGAAACTTTGGTGAGATGTAGTATGTTATAAAGTAAGTTCTTGTATGCACCAGATATCTAGTATACTAGGCTGAATTCAGCCTGTAAAAAATTTTTCAAGGTACTTGCTTTTATGGAGACATCACTCTCAACAATGCCTTGACTATACCAATCCTTTCATTATATCAATCCTTAGATTTTAATCATTCCTCAATTTTAACAATTTAAAATTGCTTCAATTTCAAATAATGCCTCGATTATTAACAATGCCTCGATTATTAACAATGCCTCGATTATAAACAATGCCTCGATTATTCACAATGCCTCGATTATTCACAATGCCTCGATTATTCACAATGCCTCGATTATTAACAATGCCTCGATTATTAACAATGCCTCGATTATTAACAATGCCTCGATTATTAACAATGCCTCGATTTTTAACAATGCCTCGATTTTTAACAATGCCTCGATTTTTAACAATGCCTCGATTTTTAACAATGCCTCGATTTTTAACAATGCCTCGATTTTTAACAATGCCTCGATTTTTAACAATGCCTCTATTTTTAACAATGCCTCGATTTTAACAATGCTTCGATTTTAACAATGCCTCGATTTTAACACTTCGATTTTAACAATGCTTCGATTTTAACAATGCCTCGATTTTAACAATACATACAGTAAATTTTTAATCCTAGATCTATCACTACATAAAATATCTTGACAAACTAGTACTGTCTAAATAATAATTTAGACATACATCCAACTACAAGTACCGTATTTGTCGGCATATAAGACGACCCCGCACGTATGACAAGCCATGGTTTTGAAGGTACAAAATCTTGAAAAAAAAAAAAAAAGTAAATTACTAATTTTGAAATTGCCGACAGAAAAATATTTTTTTCCTTTGCCAGAAACACTAAAAATTTTGTTAAAATATTTTCAATGCATTTATTACTGTCATACAAACATCATAATAGACACACAAATGAATAACATTGACTACTACTGCCCTCTGGGCGCCCAAGAGCCAAGGAAATGAACGACGGCGGCCGGCGACATCATCAGTTGCCAGCAGCTGTGCGCGACTTGGCAACGCCGGACTGCGGCATGCCGCACGCTACATGGCAACGCCGGGCTACAACAGCTACTTGCAAGGTCATTGCATTCTTGTGCGCTGTTGTCTGGCAGCCTAGCACTAGACAGTAGACACATGAATGTGTGGTACGGTACCTATACTCTGTCCACTCTAAGGTTACAGCAGAAATTAAAATTGCTAACGATATAAATCAAAGAGTTTGAATTATATCTTGATTCCTCACATCGTGATTGTACCGTAACACAGTTACCTTGTATTTTTCAATCTTTCAAATGAAATGTATGCTGTACAAAATTTTTGTTGTCATTCACTGAAGTGAATTAGCTGCAACCTTAGAATGGATAGGGTATAGATCTTCATTTTTTTTGCCCGAGAGTTTTGTTCTTGCGAGACAAAGAATGTAAGCATGCGGACATAGATCCTCGTTTTCTCCACCAGAGAGTTGCAGGCTGGCAAGACAAAGTATCTCGGCACGCACTCCAGCTGAATCGATCGCCACTTCGCTGGGAGGAAGTGTCCTTTATTATGAATGACGCTCATCAAAATTTCATTCCGTAAATTCTATTAAAAAAATGGGGCACTCGTTTTCATTTGTGACGAAAAACACAATGCCTTGAAACATCAAACAACTCCACAGCTTACAGCTTAGCTTTCAAACGATTTTAACGTTACCAAAATTTTTTGCACCTTTATATAAGAAGAGTAACAATTTTTGAATGCCAAAAATATGTAAAAATAGTAGTCTTATATGCCGGTAAATATGGTACCTTTATAAAAAAAAAAATGTTAATTTTAAGTATGCAGTGTGACAGCCTCACCAATCATGTGAATTTATTGGCAGTCCTGCTTAAACTCAGCTTACTATTAATTAGTTAATGCAACACATATTCTACACTGCTTTAGCGAACAGGTTACTTTGTTATCCTCAGATAACAGTTGAAGTTTGCACATAAAAAAAAGTGTGGATTAGCAAAGAGTGGAATATAACGAATAATTTAAGGCACACACAAAATAAGTTTAATATAAAATATATGACGAAACATGGTTCTGTGGAGTGAGATGTAATTTTATCTCTCACAACATGCAATCAAATTATTAATTAAGTACTACGCAATAACACATGTTTTGGGTAAAGAGCCAAGCTCACATAAACCTGATGTAATAGAGTACTATACATAGCAATTACTAACATGTTCCCTCTCAAGTTGTTTCAGAGACTCGGACAGCTCTTCAATCATCTTCTCTCTCTGCAACATCACAGTTTCCGTCACTTCTCTCTTCATGCTCTTGAAATCACTGCTTTGTTCCATCACAAGATAAACTGGGGTTGTAGTCTTGCCACCATCAGCATCACCCATAGCTACACTATCAGTACACTGCATCTTCTCTTCTTGCTTCATCTCCACATCCTCAATCCCCACAACCTGCTCTTTTGAAGCATCTTTGTACATTATTAGATTGGTTGTCGGCCCTTCTAAACACTTATCTTCAACACTTCCATCAGACAGTTGTGAGGTGTCATCAAAAATATCTGAGGTGATTCTATTTTTCATTACTTCTTTTGGGAAATATTTTTCTGACAGTTTACCAGGGTTCCTGAAATTGCTTGAAGAATCAACTTTTTGAAAAAGTGATTCTTCTATACCTTTCATTGAACCTTCTCTAGATATTTGGGTTTCAATTCTGTCATCTACTGGAAAAATGTTATCGATAATTTTTGGAGACATCTCATCACGATCAGATCCATCTGATGCATCCTGAACAGGAGCTGCCAAATAAAAAAAACACAAATTACAAACTATGTAGAAGTAAACAAAGAAAAAATATACCACATTTGCATAAATTAAATACACTCAATTCTCTCCCTACAATTTTTAATTGGTCGTATAAAGTGGAAAAAATTAAAAAGGTAAAATCAAATTCTTGAGAAGTGAAATTATTTAACAAAAACAAACAGCATTGGTTTTAAATATGTCTGTTCACATGAGAAATATATTTAGAAAAAGAGACACAACTGGCGTAAAAAGCGACGTCCAACGTCAATCAACACCTACTATCTTCTGTACCTGTACCAAATCAAGCAAGCTGTAGGTTGCACTATTATCTATTGTGCTTACCACATCACCACCATAATACACATTTCGTAACACTCCAACTATGTAAATTAACACTGCCAGTATAATCAATACAATTCAATGACCACAAAAAAATTATGTCATCCATACAGTCGCAAACATTACAGCACACCAAGAATAGGTATTTTCAAAAAAGGATTTATGTTACACAACTTACTCTCACTTGTAGTTTTTTGGGAATTTTACATTTCATCAAACAGCAAGGTCATTAGAGACAGTTACACACAACTTCACTCAAGGGCAAGAACTAGGGTAGGAAGTGGCCATGACTTACGTTAAGGAACTATCCCTATATCTGCCTGGAGCAATTTTTGGAAACCACGGAAAACCGAAATCTGGATGGAAGCTGTTTTACACTTAAATGGGATGATATAGAATCCTTTAACAAACTGAGATCGTTTACTCATGCAGCTCCAACTGGGTGTGGCCATTTCACTTGCTGACAGAGAATACCGATATTCTACAGTTCACTTCTTCTGCTGAAACCTGTGTGATCATCTGCCACTGATCATGATGAGCCAGTAGAGTTCCTCAAAGGTCATACATGACAAAGCAGTGCCAACAGTAGATTATCAATAAGGAAGCTGGACATCATATTTGTGCAGATCAGTGGAGATGGCACATAGAAGTAGTGAATTCCATACAACTGACACTTGAGAAAATCGAATGTGAAGTTCTCCAAAGGGCAGTAAGAATGTTTTCACACTTCATGCTCTTGTCTTGACGCCTCCAACAAGCCAAAATCACAGGGGATGGAAATGCTACCTAGATCTATGAGGTCTTTGTTCAAGTTTGAGACACTGGTTTAGTTTAAATACTCAATTCACATTTGTATTACATTTTTACTACAGGATCATGCTGAAATCCAGAAATCTGCGCACCAACCCCATACAACGTAATCTATGGGCCAGGATGCAAGCTTAGAGAATTCTAATGGACAATTAAAACATAATCTCAAGAGGTGATTTTGCTTTGGTAACAAGATGTGGTATTCAACATTTTCTGGCAATTATGAATGACAAGTCTTCTACTAACCTAGAGAATCTCATTTGAGTAAATGAATGGCTTTAATGAATCCTATAGACATTTTTTGGTTTGTCTTTGTTGTACACTAACATATCTTGGAATACCACGTCATATATTGCAACCTGTTGGTTTACATCGTCCATATTAGTTTTTATTTTTGTAAAGTTCTCATAGTTTAACAAACGTTGACAAGTACTTAAATCTTTTGCTAACTGCTTCCTCCGAGACAATATTAAAATCTTCAATTTACAAAAATCTTCATGTGCCGACACAAAGATTGCCTTTGTTAAATCAATCACGGAAAAAAAATGCAACTTATTGTAATGGTGGTATTGTCACCACCATCTTGCAACAGAATTGTTTATTGCGATAAAGATATTAGGGTACTAGACTATACTATGTTTAATATTATAATTTTTGCACACATTTCAAAGTTAACCCAACCAAATCACATGCCATACTAATGTAACATCTACATCAAATGCCATGCCACTCGCCCATGAAATACAGGGATGTTTTCGCAAGCAACTAGACTTCCATGCATGTTGTCAAACAAACTGTTTACATCTGATATTCTGTTTGTATCTGTCTTAAACACAAAGTGTAATGTTTACTAAGCTACATAGTCATTGTAAAAATCTAAGCCAGAGAACCAAAGTTCTTGAGAAATTACGAACTCAACTCACTACATTGCCAGTGATTGACAAAATTGAATCAGAAGCATTTGGATAACAGAATTGTTACGACAAAATTGTTTAACCCATTGTCTGCAAATCACTTGAATAAACACTTGCTTCATTCACTTATGTATGAGCTACTTCATTCCATTGTTCACTTCCAAATTTTTTAAAAATATTTGCACTGCACATATGTTTTCATTATGTTTGTATTACATAACTGTAGCTATATGTGCACAGGACCGATTGTGAAGAACTAAACAAAACACAAATTTGTTGAGATGCGATAATGTTTTTGTGAGATACAAAATATTGCTGTAATTTTCAACACTTAAAACACAGCAGAGTAAATTTTTCTTATTACCTGAAACGTGTTTAGCAAAAACAAAGTAAACAAAATTTTACCTAAACTTCACTGCATCATAGTACTAAAGTATCATGATCACTTTACAGCAATCTGAGAAGTGGACCTAACATTCACTTTCAGGAAGTGAATAACCAATCTTTCATTTAGTAAAATATTCACTTTCAAAAAGAGGACAGCAAATTTTTTAGTCAGTAAAATACTCATAATCAAAAAGTGGGTGTTGGAGGTTTTATTACATTGCAGCTAAGTGAACATTGTGCAACTTCACCATATTTTATCTAAGGAAAGCAAAGGAAACAAAAAAAGGAATGAAACTAGATACGAGCACATAATAGATATTAGTAAACCCCCGATCTAACGACATTGGATCTAACGACATAATTTACAGAAACCCTGGAAAAATAAATATGTTAAAAATTGATCAAAGCTAAGCAAAGTGCAATATAATTGTGCATACATTAAACAATAACATACTGTAGTGTTATTATAAATTAGTGATATATAGCTGTGAAATAAAACAATAAAAAAAGTGCAAAACTTTTTTAGAAACTTTGACTAAAATATAGTTTAATCGTGCGCCGGGTGAGTTAGGCCGCCCGCTCGACACCGACATGGTGACTAACACTTCCTTACCTCCTCCTACTCCCCATCACTTCTCCACACTCCCTCCTCTCTGTATAGAATACAAAGCACAGATTGCCTTCTCTCAATCATGGAGTCTTTAAGTTCGTAGGATATTGTGGAAAAATTTACAAGATTCTTGTCAAAAGAAACTAAAGTTAATGACGCACGCAACAATTTTTCTTTGGAGGCGACGAGGTTGGTGTACTTTCCTTTGCAACACCAAATGAATTAATAAAAATTTTGTCGTACACTCAGGTCTCATGGTCTTCAAATCAAGTGAATTTCGAAGGCAACCTTTGTGTTGTACTGTGTTCTGTACTTATGCCCTTTTAATGATGGCAAGCCCAGATATTTGTGTATGCCCTGCAACACGTGAGTCGAGTTAATACAAAAGTGGCATTGTCAAAGAGCCCAAACAGAGTCACTTAAGCCGATTTTAACCGCTGCCAAGTCGGGTGTACTTGCAGACTGTTGTCGGGCTGATCTGTAGTTCTTATAACGAGTCTCCCTCTTTTTTTGTCTTGCCTTCACTTAGCTTGGCATTCAGGCAGTCACTCACTCACACACACACGGTTGGATGCCTACTGGGCATTTTATCACAAAGGGGGTGAGGATACCAACTGTTTCCTGGAAACATGTTGCAAGTTGTTTCCAACGCTGAAGTTTCAGAAGATATAAGGCAACGGCTGTTTTGTTTCCCACCGTACTCCACAACCACACGTCACTGAAAATTAATTTAGGACTGTAGGGAGTGCATACCCTAAGTTTGCTAACTTAACCATGAGTCAGCTAGACCGGAATGGGAAGAAGGAGGGGGGAGCTGTTGCCGGCTCCAGCTGTGAGATATGCATGTAACTCTAGCTGTCACTGACTTGTAATCTACGAAGAGTTAAGCATAAATAAATGAGGGGTGGACAAACTGTGTGACGCAATGGTGCTCGCAGGCCGAACATTGTGCTCCGACATGCTCCGCCACATTTTTTAACAGCTTTAACCATTTCTTTAAGTATAGCAATAATTACGGCAGTGATGTTAAAACTCCTACATATGGTCTCTGTACTCTAAATAACATTTTTAATTGTTGAGCATAGCAATTATTTCAATTATTTTCCCCAAATTTAATTTTGTGGACAATTTGTACAATTTTTTGAGAATTCCTGAGAGTATATTCGTAAAATTGCTACCTTCGTAAAATCCAGGGTTCGTAAAATTGTGCATCTAGTGTAATTTAATTAAAAAACTTTATTTTAAGTTAGCAATTGTTCTACGTTAACTTTAAACCAAAAACACTGTAAAATTAAAAAAAATGGGGGAGGTCAGAATTAATTACCTTAGGACTAACAACATCCACGATCTAACGACATAATTACCTAGCACCGTGCGGTGTCGTTAGGTTGAGGGTTAACATGATCTACCCGATAAGGAGTCCTTGTTGCAAGTTACTCACTCTCTTCTATGGCAAGGAATACTTAGAAATGATATTCATATCTGTGAAAATGCAACTGCACAGACAAGGTTATTGGTTTCATTAGTATAAAACAAATTATCTCATTCGTAAGTCAAATTGCAAACTGAATAAAAACCGTATTTTTACCAATTTAAGGAATTATAATATTCAATTTAGAATAGGCCATTCAAAAAGCAATCAAGATAATCTTTCGATTTTGCCCATCACTAAGCATTGCCACAATAATGATTACTAGGGCCACCAATTGAAATTATGTAGTCTTTATAATCAAAATAATTTAATGTCAATAAAGACATGAAGTCATCCATACAGAGTCACAAATACTACACGCATAAAAAGATTTATCTTCAGAGAAATCCTTGCATTATGTGGCATCAAACAAAAGATTCTTTTTTTCTGTTTTTCGAATCACGTTGGTGCTTGTCCTGACACAGAAATCTGATAAACATCTATTTTGGCCACTTTAAGAGACCCCAAAAAACCTGTTCCTAATGTGTAAGCTGGAAATCTAAAAAATATATAAGCATAGATTGAAGCAGGTTCTTATTTGTAGATAAACCACTTGGGATCATGTTCAGTGGTTTCAAATAAATAATATGCTATGCATGACGGAGTGCAACAAAATTCATGCATTTGACACGGACTACTCTTTTTATGAGTAATACACATTCACCACCTGATAGCCCTTTCACAGAGCAATAAGTTGGATTCACTGTTATTCCCAATACTTTTGGAACCAACTTTCGAAAAATCCTTTAACAGTAGATATTTTAATAAGAACTAAGCTGAGAATTTACAGTAATGCCAGTAGCATAGTCAGTAAAAACCACTGAAATTGTTTTTTTTTTGTTTACATTATTTTATACAATGGGGAATAAAAAGTGTCATAGAAACATACTTCAGTTCTGCAAACTTATCCTCCCTCCCACCACCTGCCTTTTGCAGTTGGATAAGCCGGCAGGTAGAGTGCGAGAGTCGGTCAGTGAAAGTATGAAGAAAAAAAACACTTTATACATGCCTGAATTTTTCATGCCCAAGATGATGCGTTCCTCCTCTGGATCATCGTCGTCAGAGTTCCAATCTTCTTCTTCCTCCTTGTCGTACAGTTCCACCTCCTCTTCCCCCTCCTGGGCAGGCAGTCAGGGCTTCAGTCACAATACAGACAGCTACCAATGCCAGCACCACAACTCACTACCACCACTTATCATAGATTTAAGACAATTGGTCAGAAAAGGAAATGAATGAATAGGAACACACAATATGAACCTTTTAACCAATTTTCAGATATGAATCTCTCTGTTTATATTTTTGAATAGCTTAGCACCTTGGACTCTTGAAAAATTGTATATTTTTCAGCCTATTTATAGTGTCCAAACCACACAAGGAAACACACACAAACACATGCAGGAGCTGGTAGCAGAAGGTTAACTCGCAATTGGAGCGGGAGCAACTTGATTAGTTGCCGTGAATCGTAAATTTGATTTCGTTTTGCAATGTGCAAGATGAAAAAGGCAAACCATAATATTATGTCATAGATTCATACGATCACATTACAAAGTAAGTATAGCGCCAGGTAATGATTTACATGATTGAATGTAATGTAGTCTAACTACTGATCACAGTTTCTATGGAAAGTATAGGAAAAATGTGGACAGAGAGGTAAATATTGTAAAAGATGTTTGTCGAAATATTAAATGAATTTTCAGCTACCACAACTCCTAAATGCAAAATTTTACTATTTTCATGACACACTCAATGTTCAGTCATTTACGGCATGCTTAATATAAACTGACGAATACAGACCTAGTCTCGAATAAAAATTACAAAGTAACAGTGTGTACAATGACCTCCGCGTATGGTGAAAAAAAAAAAGCTTAAACACAGCACAGCATGCAACACTTACCGAGTTACTCAATGATCTAACTAGAATTAGTATGGGAGGAGGTAGGAGGGTCGAGTCATAAGCTGGAACTATGATACAGAAACACTAATCACTCTAATTAACAAATTTGGATTATTTAAGGTGCAAGATAATGCTATTTAAGCAGTTTTTTAACAAACTTTTAATGTCCAGCTGCAGTAGAAACTTTTTTGATAAAGGTAAGCTAAAGCAAGTCGGCTGTACGTCTCATTGACAAGGTTATTAGAGATGGTGACACAGAGCTCCAGGGATCAAACCCATGTCTTCCCGAATTTGAGTCCAACACGTTACCGTTGTGCCACCTTTCTTGGTTTTAAAGATAAAATTTGTTTCAGTTTTTACTACTTCTTCAGAACTCAAGGGAGATGAAACTGTAACCACTAAACCTCCCTGACCGTGCTCCTGAAGCATCTATTGCATATTTACTTAATTTTCACTGGGATATTGTAATATAGTTTGTTCAAATAATAATCAGTTTGAATAAGTAGGCAGTTACAAATGAAATTATATTCTGAAAGAGCATCTACCACGTTAATTTTACATTAAATAAAGCATTAACATTGCAAGCAGTTAAAATTCATGCACTCACAATATCCTTTTTCACCAGCAGTTTGCTGGGATGTCTTAACTTTTTTTGTTGAAGTAATACTTCATTTAAATAGGCAGACACAGTCTAAATAAATTTAGACACTGGAAAATCAGCTATGCCATATGCATATTTAAGAAATGTGGCTGACTCACTAGTATTCCAAGGTTTGGTAATCCAAGCATATGGGTATTGGTTCCAACCCTCTCGCATACAAACTGTTGGATGTAGGTCAGTGATTGAGTGGTGTATCTCCGTAGGACTGTGCACATATCAACATGTGAATAACAGTGGCTTAGATAAGATATACTTCACTAAAGCACTACTGATAAACTTTTGCCATTTGCAAATTGTTCTGTCTAGGGCAGTAAAACTGTGTGTGAGGACCCTTCCAAACCTTTAATATGTCACTAAGACTTGGTTAGCCTTAGTACCCAGCATTACAGTAGTATTACTTTTCCCATGGTTATATGCCTTTAGGTTCAACATATTTAAATAAATTCCTAAGTTGGCACTGTACGTACATTTTTCAGTAAAATACCCTTAGTCTATCAACAACAAAATTCAAATTAAAATATTTCCATACAGAGAAAACTGGATTCATGATAGAACTCAAAAAGAAAATAATTCCTCACGTACAAAAAGGTATTATTCAGTCCGTGACAGAAACAAGCGGCCCTGGAAGTTATGCGGTGACCCGATTATTTAACGTTATAACACGGTGTTGATGTTCGCACGCATGAGTACTTCACAGTCTAGGTATTATTAAACGGCTGTTATATAAACCAGTTTCCCCAGTAATTCTCCAACGTCAGTCTAGCCCCATCTCTCCCATGTCCAGGGCTGCTCGTTTCTGTCACGGACAGTAAATACATAGTAGTTCATTGAATTAATTTAAAAAATAAAACTACCAAACCATATAGAAAATGTGCAATGTAAGTAACTGACACTCATGTATTTTTCTTCTGAATTTATCCCATTCACATTTATTACAATGCAATTAATAATAATTTCAACCTATTGTACCAAATTTTTAGTAAGGATGCTAAGTACACATGTATGGCTTAACTTCTTGTCAACAGCTGAGCCACTGACACAGAACCAGGTAATAAGGTAAGGTATTGGGCTGTACGTTTCGCCAACAGTGAGGTCATTAGAGATGGTAACACACAACTTAGTACAATGACAGGAGCTGGGAGAGGAGTCGGCCATGGCCTTTGTTAAGGAACCACCGCAGCATTTGCTTAAAGTGATTTCAGCAAGCCATGAAAAACCAAAACAGGATGGCCAAAGCCAGGGTTCGAACCCACGTCCTACCAAATGTGAGTCCGTGTTACTGTTGCACCATCTTACTCGGTGAGACAGAACCATCTACTAAGATTAGGAGCAAGATGAGACTTAACTGTGGTTTGTTAAATGAACCATCCCCAACAATCACCTGAAAATATTTAGAAATACCAAGGAAAATTGATGTTGGGAAGGTTGAACAAGAATAGATCCATGATCCTTGTAATGTATATCCATAACTGCACACTGCACCATTTTGCTTGGTTAGAGTAAAAAAACAGCAGAGACTCGAAGATGTTACAGCAATTACAGGTGTTTCAGGCTAAAAGCAATAAAGAAACTGATGTAAAGGCTATTCACCAAAGTAAGCATTTCTGAAGCTATGGTTACTTGTTTCCTTTAAGTAGATTTATATTTTTCGCCAGCTGTTGCCCTCTTAACAATTTATGAGTACATACAGTGCTATACACACTCCTTCGTTGTCAGAGAGCAAATTAAAATATATTTTTGAATTAGTACTATTCTCAACAAAATAGGTTTCAATAATATCAATATTCACTTTACTGTGCAGCCTATTTTGATGTCATGTGCTACAGTATTTTATAATATAACACGTCAGCAATAAATAACAGACGAGAAAACTATGGAAATTAAAATAACTTGGTAGCTATTACAAAAAACTGAAAAACTTACATATGAAAGATTATAGCAATCGCATCCAAAACACATTCACTTTCATTCAGACCAACTTAATCTTCCATTTTCTGAAGTCTTCAGCATTATAACATCCAGGAACCACAATTTCCTGCACACTAACTTTTCACATTAATGGTTTCACACAAAACAGATGACCTCAACTCAGTTGGCATGATACAACAGTGTAGAAAATTCTGACAGTCCAATAGCCCTCCACCTAACAAACAAATCTATGGAAACCTACACACTGCACCCGTCACTCTCACAAAGTTGAGTGTGTGAGAATTTAAAATTTTTTTTTTCATAAGTAGCACATAGAAACATGTAGCAGTCTTATACTTTGTCAGTGTCATTTCAATAACATTTATTGCTTCATTGAATCCCTAGTCCAAGTATTTGTGTGTGTTGAAATTACGTTATGGTCATCTATATAACACACAGACTTTCAGTAATAAATAACAGTACTACAGTATCTTTCCCTGTGTCTATGAAATTCTATTTTATATTTCATCATCACTATCAGATATATAAAATCCAGGTAGACAATGGTAAGTAGATATATATGGAACAAACTTTATGATCAGAGGATTGGGTATCCTTTGAA
Organism: Medauroidea extradentata; assembly: GCA_003012365.1. Lineage (NCBI taxonomy): Eukaryota > Metazoa > Arthropoda > Insecta > Phasmatodea > Phasmatidae > Medauroidea > Medauroidea extradentata. Next base: position 14,041 of record PNEQ01015096.1, read on the forward strand.
CAGCTTACAAAGGTGTGTGCTTAATATGTCGTATTTAAGTTCAGCGCCTTTAAAGTGAAATTCAGAACCCTGATGAGCACCTGTGTTACAGTAAACACTCTCACGCTTCTATCTAACCAACATACAAAACATCACCCATTAAACGGTTACCTACATACAGTATATGTAGAAATGGCAACATTTTTTGCACTACTCAAATCGGCTGAAATAGATTAGAAACAATTTTGCTGATTTAAGTAACATTACAGTACTGTATGTGGTTACTATTGCTAACAGCTGAATTGCTATATTTCTGTTCTCCCACCATCCCCTTCCTGTAGCCACTCTTTCTCCATCCTTTTCTCCACACAACAAATCCACCCTTACTATTTATGTGATACAGATTACAATAAATTTAAAAAAAATGGATAAATTATGCACCATTCATTTCCCTACCTAAACATACAGCAGGACAGTTACTCTACTAAAATAACATAACTTTCACCTGCAGAGTACATACCAAAGTTGAATCACATTTTATCTATTGCAGCAGTCTTACCAACACTTCACTTAGATTGTGTACACATAGCAAGTGTAGGGACAGGCTTCCTATCTATAATTGTAATAAATTTTTAATCAGATTCAGCCTGATGCTTTAGTTTCAAGTAACTTCAAGAACTTAAATATGCAGCAAGCATAACTAATCCTTACTCCAGGAATATGAAAGGAAATAAATAACTGAATACATGTCACAAAACGTTATCTTTATTTCCTGTATGAAAACAACAACTGTAAGGAAAAGCTAGATATGTAGTTGAATGAATAATAAGGACACACTGGATGCTGAGCAACCTTTGTAGATTACAAACATGCAGTCACCCAATAACTAAAGACAAAGTGGTCGGGAAGAAACGGATGCTCCAACAATTCTTGATTTTCAATTATGCTGATTTCTGCATTTATCTTGTTCATTCCTGTTGAACAGAGTGAACAGCAAACTTCATTTTTGAAGATTGATGCAATAACAACACCATTTTCTGTGTTATGGGAAACACTAGCATACCCAGTTTAACAACTGCACAATCAACGAAAAATTTTAAGACAATGTCAGAGTTCAAAATCTAAAAAAAAAAATGTCAAATTTAAAACTCAGAAGCTGTAAAACTACAGAACAATTCAAGTCCTGCATTTTGCATACAAAATTTACACGACATGCACATTAAGGTTTCTACAATCCTTTAGCCCCAATTTCCCATCTATTTAAAATTAAGGTACAGTAGAGTCCCGTTACAACGAGGTATTAAATTTCTGAGTTCGGTCCACGCTATAGCAGAGTTCTCGCTATTGCCAAAGTGGGTAATGTTGACACCCAAAAAAAAAAAAAAAAAAAAAAAAAAAAAAAAAAAAAAAAAAAAAAAAAAAAAAAAAAAAAAAAAAAAAAAAAAAAAAAAAAAAAAAAAAGCCGAAAATTGCATTAAAATTATGTCGAAACATATTTAATAAAAAACAACTTCTTATAATTAAATGATAAATTACTTAAGCAGGTTTGCATATCCTCATTATGATGATGCTCAAAAAATATATTGATACCAACAAAATGAACTGAAAATCTGACCACGCAACTTGGCAGCAGCAGCTTTGTCTTAAAATCAATTACTCGCCCATCCAAGCATTTTGCAGCATGCAAGCCGAGTCTGCAGCTGCTGCCTCATGTGATCATATCAAACCAAACAATAACCGCTAGTCGCTGGAAATTATGAGTTTTCAATATTGGTATAAAAATGGTGAAGGAATATTTTTGTCTGGAATATGACGATGTCACATCTGATACATAATTTATTCATTAAATGTTGCACATGCTACAAATACCTGCAGAAAAAAAAAACATTATTTTGTGAAATACAGTAAATATTGAAATTTCATGTTGTGAGACTTACTCAACAAGAAAACATGATGGAAATTTGTAAAAAAAAATACTTTCGTTTATCAAAACTATAACGTATGTTAGACAACAGTGAAAAAAGGTTGCTATGAATGAGTTAAAACTAAGAAATTTTCATTCAAACACCACACAATTCAAATAGAAAGTGGTGAGAAAGACAAGCTAAACTAAATATTGCCAAGCGATACTGCAATTTTGACGAGACAATTATACCATGAACACTCATGTGTACCTGCACTACCTTCTTTTTAACAAATTTGGGGATGAATATTTTTCCATGAAACATACAATCACTATCATTGTTCTACTCTGTGGTAGGTACTTTAGTCCTTGTAAACAAGGGCAAGTCTAGATAACGCCTGGGCTACTTAACAGGTTTGTTCAAAAATGACCTTGCTAACTAGTCCACACGGTTTCACTTGTGCCACTTTTAACTGCAGTTGTTTACTTCCAACGCTGCACACTCGCTGGGCTGATAGGTCTACTGACAGCTAGAATCAGTTTTTTTTCTTCTCTTCCCTTCCGTAGCTCGACACCGGTGTAAAATAAAATTATAAGAAAGCCTGCCAATCGGTTTTGTATTTCTGTACCATTTGGCGAAAACACTGCAGACTTGACTGCGTATGCATGCGCGGGGGTTGGTGAACCACTCCAGAGCCCAGACCAGTCATCAGACTCAACAGTGCTAGTGCTAGTTGAAGCCTACGCAACAAATGCACGAGAGAGCCTACAGCAGACACTCTTAGAGTAAGGCAACTGAGCAAGCTAGCTTGCAACATTCCATGCATTACATCACCTCATCTGGTCTGCATTCTAACTGCCTTCCCCCCTTACTAGCTGACACTTCACCCTTCACTAGTCTGACATTCACAGCCAGCAATGTGGTAAAATGTGGAGAGAGAAGGGAAGCCAATTCAACCTACCACGTGACCGTGCTATGGCTGTTAGTAACCAAATCAGGTAAGTAGAGCTTTCACTACGTCCATTTTCACCACATATTGACTTTTTTGATTTTGTGCTCCAACCTCATTTCTCCACTGCATGATTCAAAACAGTTATCAATAAATCAAAGAAGAAAATACAAATTTACGTTGAAATCACAACGACAACAAATTACTACAGAAATACTGAACCTGGTTTCTTGTAAAAGGGCAGTATTTTATAGCAAGAGAAACACACTTGCTTGGAATGGGTAGGTGGCATGTTTACGAGCCAAAATAATGTGTCACAGACATCACAACGGCCGAAGGATTAACAGGTGTTGGGAAGAAGAGGGGCCAGCTAGGGGTTGTGTACCTATAGCAGACAGGTAACAAAAGCGCGCTTCACACAATTACGAAACTGGCCGCAGGCCGACTTCATATGACAGGCCCTACAAGTTTCTTTTTATAAAATTATAACTATTCATGGAAAATGTTTGCAATTTTTTGTTGGTTTCTAGAAAACACCTCACTATAACCGAGTTCTCCCTATTACCCTGCACACTATTACAGGATTCTACTGTACTAAATTTAGTAAGAAAATATACACACATCTCAGAAGTAAGTTTTGCATTTTGCTCGGTATTCGTACAAAATGCCTCGTAAACAAAGTTCCAGTAGAAATTTAAAATTGCCTATTTATAACATTTCTTCAGTGCCACCATAAAGTTCTTTTCCTTTATTTTGTAACTTAGTAAGTTATCAAAAATCACTAGTAACAGTGTAGAAGAAAAAAACCAAGTTCACAAGCAAAGTACGTACATGAATAACTTGTGGTGGTACAATATTCCAAGGGTAGGTCTTAATGAGCAAACAGGAGCGTACATGAATACAGACTAGGAAACTGCTGTACCTGGTCAGAGTGGTCGGATTCGGGCACAGTAAAGTGGATGTCGAGCCCCTTGTCCAGATTGAAGCGCACACTCTTACGCTCCTCATCCAGCTCTTGCCGTCGCCACAACTGCTTCTCCTCCACTGTATACACACACAACATACTGTAGTTATAACTGTAGCTATCCTTATTCACCTTTCTATATGTCGGTACATGCTAATTTTGGTCTTCAAACCTAACAACCCATTCAGTTAAACTTCCAAGCTCTTGGCAAGAACTGTAGAAACGATAAATAAGATAACAAAACAGCTAGTGTACTGTAATACTTCTCTGAATATTTGTGGTTTTAAGCCCACAACATAAAAAAATGTACACAGTGAAACCCTCTAAATAAATTTCCTATATCAAAAGTTTACTGCTTAGTAAGTTAAATAATTTTGCACCTACTCTGTCCACTTTTACCTGAGTAATAAAATGACAAATACTTTCATCAGCTGCTGAGAAATCAACATGCATTTCAAGTTGTTGTCTATTTTCCACCTATATGTGTTGAAAATGTGTAAGAAGTTGTTGCCACCCCTTCGTGTAAGAGGTTTCCCCAAAGAGGATGAGGTCATCAGCTTGAATGAGATTCTATAGGTTGCCTATCTATCTATCTCGAAGGGGGTGTGATGCTGTACCTTAGCGCAGGGAGCTGAGTGGAGCAACGTAGCTTTCACATACACACGTCAAGGGGAGATAGCCTCTTACTTGATATATAGGGATGGTATTCACCTTTAGCCGAATAAGTCCTTGAATAAGGCCTGCTTGTGGGGGGAAAGTGGCCGAGGCTCTTGGTGGGCATCGTTTCTTAGTTGCTGCACCTGCTGAGGGCAGAGAGAAGAGATCTTGATTGGTGATTTTGGCGGGCTAATTAAGAGTCAGCATTAACCTTGTAATGCGCAGAAGGATCTGACTTAGAGAGTCGGGATTGTGTGGCCTTCGCCTTTTCCTTTTGGGTTTTGGCAGTATCTCTGGTGTGGTTGCAAATGTCTCAGAATGAGCGGCACTGAGCTGGCGGTAATAAGCACACAAGTCGTGTAGTGTGGGCTCTCGCCTTGGAACCTTCTGAGGCGGAGGTATGATGCCCGTTGGGTAGGCGGCCGGATGGGCCGTGTGATAAAGCTGAACAGCGGCCTTCGTTTTCCTCTCTTCCTGAGAGAGAATTTCCTCCGGGCTTAAATCTATCACTAGGATGTCCTCGTCACACAATTAAATAATTACTCAGAGAATTTTAGGTTTTACACTATAATTGCAAGTTTTTCAACACTAATTCACAAATGGTTATACATAACTTTTGGTACTTAATTATTAACGAAAGATTACAAAACTGATACACAAATGAACACGTGGTGGAGCCTCGCACACTCAAGAATACTCACTACCGTTTTTATGGCGCACCACGCCGTGGCCAGAGATATGTGCACATAGGGTGCATTTCGTATTTCACGTAACGTGCCTGATGCAGGAGAGCTAGGCGAAATGGTCCTCCCTTTGAACCGTCCAATAAATTACAATAAAGACTGGTAGAGATGAGAAGGATCCAGGGTTCCCTTTGCAAGAAAGCACCTGGAGGAGGTCAGGGTGTTCCTACGCAAGAAATCTGTCTCTGGGTATAGAAAAGGTCCTCCACTAGGTGAGATCAAGCAAAGGGTTCCCTTGGCAAGAAAATGCCGCCAGGGGGAGAGTGGGGTGTTCCCTTCCCAAAAACGACCCAAACTGGATGAGCGGTTCCCTTTGCAAGAAAGCGTCTCTCAGGGTAAGGTAGGGGTGAGTCCGGCGAGGCCGAGGGTGTTGAGCTACTGGACGACTCGGGGGAAGGCTAGCTGCCAATGAACTGAAGTTTTAAGGCTGGCTGCACCTTTTTATACCAAAATTTGGGGGTTGAAGTCCCATTAGGCAATTGGCAAATATGGCAGCCAAGAACTACGCCGTCCGCAACTGCAGGTGTGCCACACAAGAACAAGTGAACTACTCGCTCGTAGTAACACGTAAACAAACTTCCCTACTAGATTCATAATGCTCGTGTTGCCATTTTAATACAGTACTATAAACATTATACAAGACAATTTATGTTATCACAAAACATACTTACAACATAATAAACAGTATACAATTTATATTTTACGTACATACTTGCCAGTGATCATTATTAATGCACTTTAAAGAGAGTGTGCACAGGTTTAGTAACACTGACAAGGCGTACGGCAGTATTTACAAAGAAGCATGGTTATAGATTACAAAAATTTTGAAAAGGTATTAAAACATGAAAATCAGGCATTGGCAAACATTTGAACTTAAGTATTATGTTACAAAAAATAGAAACTTCACCATCATGGCTTTAAGTACTTAACTTAAAAATAAATGTCAACACTGCATTTGGGCGAGTGCTAGTGCCTTCAGGCTTAAACAGTGAGTGTTACAAACCGAGAGGGGGGGGGGGGGGGAGAGAGCTAACATATTTTTTTATAAGTAACAGCCTGGCGTCAAAAGTTTTTACTACTCTTGCATCGTTTTCAAGATGCTTGTTGATTGTGGTTTTGTCAGAAACACACAGCACTTCTGCAAACATTACAAACTGAGCCACTTCGGTCATGATGTAATGATACAAAGATATTTGTTAGCTTCAGGACTCTGGTAAAAGTGAATAAATGAGGTACATGTGCAATTTAACTTCTATAAAAAGTTTTCCTCCTTACTAAGAATTACTGTATTTCTTTCTGACCCATCATACTGTATTTACTGTAACTATATCGTATTAATTTCATTATAAATTCTGATTCAGTTCATTCGTAATCAAGATTGAGGAAAAGGATAGTGCATGATCATTTTCTGATTGAACCTAGCTTATCTGCTTTCCACACTCAACTTTGCATCTCCTGTATCACTGATTCACTATGTCCCCTTCCATTTCTAACAACTGCACTATATGGTTCTCAGTGCAGCGACGGTGGCGCATGGTGGACTCTCTTGGAACTGCTATCGACTGAACACGTTTTTTGGCTCAGTTACTGGGAACGTAAAGGTAGCTTCCGCTGTGTGTATGTGATGCAAACATATGTACGCCTACCAAGTTAGGTATTAACTTTCCCAGTTTTTGTTGTTTATGACATACAGCACATTTTCAGGCTACAGAAATATTCTGGATACATTATTTTTCAATTTATATATATAAATTACATTACATTTTTTATTTGAGTAAACTACATTGATTTGTGGTGATATTCAGAATATACACAGATATACCTTTAAGTTTAAAATAAAAAGTAATAAATAGTAAGGTAAGATAATACAGTAAACCCCCAATCTAACAACAATGGATCTGACATCGGCAATCTAGCGACAAATTCCAGGAAACCTAGGAAAATAACAATTTTAAAAATTGATCAAAGCTAATCAAAGTGTAATAGACGCAGGGTTGCCACCAAGTTCACTTCCGAAATCCTGTAATTAGCATTAAATAATCCTGTAAAATCCTGTAATATTTCCAACATACGTTACGTACTTTATCAAAGTATTTTTAGAAGCTTCTTGCTGTAGAATTTAATAGTGAAATAAATATGTATAGTAAATGATTATAGTATTGTGAAAAAATTGGGATGTTATACAGGAAATCATCTACTGTTAATGATTTTTACAGATGAACTATTTTCTAACCTGTTTTGGTAAAATAGCAGTGAAACTTTTCACCTGCTTCCTATTTGAAAAAATTTGTGGAATGAGTTTATAAAAACTAAGAACACGTTCAACCGGCTACTTATTGTTGAAAAATGAATATATCTGCATAAGTTTATTTATGGCTTCGAATGAGATGATGTTTGCTTGTACCATGGCGCCGCACGTTAAATGTAAATACCCGTATTTGTTAACATAATCGCCGCATGTTTTTTACCAAAATTTCTGGCCCAAAATTAGGATGCAGCCATTATGAGCAGTTTTAAAAAATTTCCTTTATTATTTATTTTGGCGTAAAATAAAACGTAAATTTGCCCATATTTGCTTGTATATAGCGTGACCTTTTCCGAAAAAAATAAAGGAAAAAGATTTCTAGGTTTAAAATAAACATGGAAGATTAGTTAATCCATTCATGTGCGTCGCTAATTACTGTGTCAATTGTTGCTAAAGACAAGTATCCGTGAACATCTAACATTATCCGTCTGTCCGTTTCAACCTTTAAATATCCGTTAAAACGGATAAAATCCGTTAAAACGGTAAGCCTGTAGTAAGAGTATAGTAAAACTGTAATGGTTATATTGAAACTCGACATATTTCTTCTTAATACTATAATTCCCTCTTTTTCTTATACACCACTATCACACAATCACACACCAGCCATATTTATTATACTTCTGAACCGACACGAGAGAGAAGCAACCTAGACTCAATATTACAGACATAACAACTTACCTTTATTTTAACCAACATTAACCTAGGGATTTTATTGTTCCCAACAGCCCCCCTCAATAAAATGGATCTAAGTAAACAATGCAAATAAACAACAAACACTTCACCAATAAGCTACATTATTCTAGCCCTATACTTGTTACACATTTCAAGAGAGTGTTTATATTCACAGGTTTAGTGAACATGTCAGCAATTTGATCCTGAGTACATACATACTTAACACTGATAAGACCCTCACCAATTTTTTCTGGTTGCATGCTTTCTGCTTCATCCCTGCAGTACACTTTAGTTTGGATAGTTTTGGCAACTTCGGTTCCCAATGCGGTTACATCATCTGACTTGAACACTACATTTCTTGATATTTAAATTTTTCTACGGTCTGGTACATACACCCTGTAGGCCTTAGCATTTTCCTGATAACCTACAAATAGACCTTTTGTACTCTTAGGGTCCCATTTCTTTCTTTTCTCTTTAGGTACCTGCATGCAAGTCTCTGTTCCAAACACTTTAAAGTGTTTGATTTCAGGAACTGACTTGAACCACAATTCATACGGACTCTTTCCCTTAACAGAACTAGTGTGTCCGGTTAATGGTTTATACTGCAGTATTAACTGCTTCCGCCCACAAAGTTTTGTCCAAGTTTTTGGCTTCAAGCATAGTTCTGGCAGCCTCCACAACTGTTCTTAGTTCCCTTTCTACTTAACCATTTTGCTCTGGGCAGTAAGGTGCCAACTTCTGGTGCCGTATTCCCATTGTGTCAGTAATTTTTCTCATTTCTTGACTGCAGAGTTCAGTGTCATTTCCTGTTCTCAGAGTTTTTACTGGATTTCCGATGTCATTTTTTGCTATACTTAGGAAGTTCTTTATCTTTTCTTTAGCTCCTGACTTGGATTTCAAGAAGTAAACAAATTTATACTTGGAGAAATTGTCTTTTATCAATAGAAAATATCTTGAACCTCCAACTGATGCTGTTTCCATTGGGCCACAGATATCTGCATGAACAATCTCACAAGTTTCAGTGGTTTTGTCTTTACTTGATGGAAATGCTAGTCTGTTGTGTCCCATTTATGCAGGCTTCACAAAAGAAATCATCAGTACCTTGTACCTCTATGTTGTGGCACTTCAGAATATTTTTGACGTGTTCTGTATTCTGGTGTGCCAGTTTTTCATGCCATACTTTCATTGAAGGCTTCTTCACAACACTCACCACAGCTGTGATTGGTTCACACCTAAACATCTTGTACATATTTCCCTTCTCGAGTTCTAACAGCGTACACTTAACCAGATTTACTAAATTCACATTTAGACTCTCTCCATTAAATTTGATAACCTCTTCTCAACACTGCACCAACAGAAAATAAATTGAATTTGATATCAGGAACATACAACACATCTTTTATCTCTTGATATCTGTCAAGAGTTTCCATCATACACTTGTACGTTCACAGTCCCTACTTCACTTGCTGCAAGTGTTGACCCATCACCAATTGTTATATGTTTTTCACTGTCCAAATTGCATATACAGTATCTGAAAATAAATTTCTTTGAGCACACATGTGTTCAGATGCTCGACTGTCCACATACCAGTTTTTGTCATCCAGGTTTTCACTTACCATTGCAGCACTGATAAAAGCATTTAGATTACTCACCTTTTGTTTGCGGTGAGCAGGGTCAGAGCTCTTAACCTCCATCTACAATCTTTACTAGTATGTCCCATCTTTTTGCAGTAAAAACACAGAAGTCTCCCACCTGGATTGTTAATTTTTGATTTGTTTGAATAACAGTTTTTCTGGATATGCCCTATCTTCCCGCAGTTAAAACACTTTACAGTATTTGGCCTACCTTGATTTTTAGACAATAGGGCATTTTCCTGATTGACCTTTCCGGAGATAAGCTCTTCTTCAATCAACTGACGCGCACCTAACTCTGACAGCTTTTGGTCTTTTGTAGACACGGACTCCCATGCAGACATGAAGTGTTTATATTCTTCTGGCAGTGATACTAAAATCTTCGTCATCAGCATTTGGTCAGACTACTTCTTCCCATGCTGCTTCAGCCAGACCACCAATTCTTGCGGTTTTGACATGAACGCCGCGACTCCTCCTTCATACTTCAGAGTAAAAAACTTGTGCTGAAGCTGATGCAAGCTTACTTCCGAATGCTGTTCGAAAATTGATAATTTATTCCACATATCTTGTGCTGACTCGCATGCAAAAATGTGCATCATAGGCCCTTCTCCTAATCTTGTGACAATTATTTCTTGAGCTTTGCTATCTCAGGTCACCCATTTCTTTAACCCCTTTCTTTCCGTTTCGGTTTGTGAATCGTCATCCACCACAGTAGGCTTCAACTAGTCTCCAGACACCACGCCATATAAACCTTTTGATTTTAATACGACGATAATTTGGAATTTCTATACACTCCAGTTTGATCCATTTGCCAACCTGATGCAATTATTTGATTACATTATGAAAATCAGCGCGGTATTTTTACAACACAACACTACCGCGATAAACTGTGTTACTTATTCAATAACACCAGTTTACGTTCATACGGCCTGGGTCTATAACCTGTTAAAAAGGTTATATTGAAACTCGACATATTTCTTCTTAATACTGTAATTCCCTATTTTTCTTATACACCCCTATCACACAACCACATACCAGCCATATTTATTATACATACTTCACAACAGACACGCGAGAGAAGCAACCTACACTTAATATTACAGATATACCAATTTACCTTTATTCTAGCCAACATCAACCTAGGGATTTCATTGTTCCCAACAAAAACATTATTTGAAAATAATTTTGTGCACATCAAAAAATAACATACTACACTGCAGCTGCAGTTATCATAAATGAGTGATATGCAGCTGTGAAACAAAAAAAAAAAACTGTCAAAAAAATTTAGAAACTTTGGCTGGAATATAGTTGAAGTGCATGCCGGGTGAGTATGATCGCCCACACAACAGTAACATATGTGAGACGTGATGACTATCACTGCCTTATCTCCTCCTGCTCCCCCTCACTTCTCTACGCTCCCTCCTCCCTGCACTCCTCTCTCACATTTATCTACATGCCATACTCTCTGCACTTTCCTCTCACACTTATCTGCCCTTATCTGAGCTACGCAATAAGCTACCTGACATGGGCACAGGAATGGTAACTGCCAATAGTAGCTTATGTCTCACTTCTAAATGCTTCCAAACTCGAGTGTGTTTGGGGCTCTCCGCTACTGCAACCAAGCATCGCAGATTGGAGGTCTTTGGTGCTGAACCTGGTACCTGGTATTTTTGGCAGTCAGCTGGGTAACCTAAATTATACGCCGGCTGGTTCGAGGAGAGCAGCGGCATCCCTTTGAATTGTGCATATGTGAATGCAAGGTGACCAGTTCTCTACACTGCCTCCCCGCACTCTTTCGGGGCATAAGGACGTGCATGGATTAATGAGAGAGGGAGTAGGAAGGCCATCTCGTCTAGAAGCCGGAACAAAGTTCCAAAAGTCGTGGAGTGCAAAGGTTTGGTTTGCGAATTCTCAGTAAAAATTCATGAGGGTGGCTTCCAGGGGGCTTATTGCACCCTGGCGTCTGCTGTCGGTCGCATGGGGCGTCGGGGAGGCGTGTTCGGATCCTCCATCTCTGCGATATACGATGCCAGTTGGGAGGCATAGACTATCCCAGTGGGTGGGCTGCGAGATAACTCGAGGGTGTTTGGGGCTCTCCGCTGCTGCAATCAGGCATCACCGACTGGAGGCGTCTGCAAACCCAGGTCTGCAAATTCAACCAACGAAGTAAGAACCCAACACTAGGGATGGCTGAAAGGGTAAAAAAACTAAGGCAGTTATCTAACTTGGCATTGACGAAGAGGTCCTGGGTTGGATCTGGGAAGGGAGAAGGAAGGGTGCATAGGAAAACCAAAAAGATGGGAAGAAGGCAGAACAGAAAGAGTTAAGGTGCAGCTGTGTGTATTAAAAAACAACTCACAGCCCCAGCATGTACCCAGGGTAATTTGACCTGTATAAATTTTTCATACTGTCACCCAGCACGAAGCAAGACTCATCGCAAGGGTCGTGTAGGCACGGGACGCAAATGTTGTGACAAAGTGAAGGCCATAAGTATTAAGCAAGTGGCAGCGGCTGATGGAAGGTTGTGGACACTGTTGATAGAGTAACTGCCTGGCAAAGAATGCTGGAATGGCCCCCATTTTCTCTGCCTGCACCTTAAATTCCCTGCATGCAGAGCATCAGCGGAGGAGAGAGGGAGCTGCAAATATAACGACTGTGCTCAGTCCAGGGTCGGGAGGTGCAGGGTGATATGCTTGCTTCGATGACTTGGCGGGGCTCAGATGGGTGGATATGCCACCTACACTCTGCCAGCCCTGGAAAGATGAGTGGTGGATTGCCATCTTACAGACGATGACAATGTGACTAGTGGCTGGTACCACCATGAAGAGAATAATAGATGCGCCTGTGGCGCATCAAACTAATAATTGTTATTCTTACAATAAAAGAACACTATCTCCATAATGACCAATTGCTACAAAACTCATTTGTCCCCAAACAAACAAAAGGACTAAGTCATACATAACGATACTAATCTCGACTAGTGGACCATTAAATGCCTCATCTTTACTCACCATGAGTGATATCACTAAAGCAATTCTAACAAGATACTTTCTCTTATACTCTATTCATAGTTAATGGAACAAATCTGAGGACTGTCTTGTCGAAAAATTACCTTCTGAATAGCCAGAAATCTAAACCCTATGTTTATTACAAATTACTCTGTTATAATGTTTCTGAACGAACGAAAAAAGGTCTATAAACGGGAAACATTACAAGTGGGTAATTTCCTATAGTAAAACAGTTTTTGGGACCAAATGAAAGTAACCTTATAAACAGGAAAATACTATACTGTATGTGGGAACATTATAAAACAGGGTTCTAATGTAACCAGTGCTAGAAAAGAAGCAAAAGAAAAAATTAATAACTACGCCTTCAAAAGTGCTCAATTTACTGTGAATAGCTCACGCAAAACATTCTGTAATAGGAAGTGTGAAATAAAATGCAGAGGCAAACAGTAATAGCACTGGAATGAAACGTGCTCACCAGACATCTGTCGTGGATCAACATCCCATAGCTGTCGCACAGGGGCTGTTCTCTGGTCCCGCAGGATGCTCTTGGGAATGGCCTCATCTTTGCTGTGGGATGAAATCACCTCAATACTGGGCTGCTTCTCCAGGCCCTCAGTGGGAGTGGGCGTGGCCACAGACGTCTGTCCAGGAGACTGCAGCTCAGGCTTATCTTTGGACTTCAGGAATATGGAACCACCCCCTACAGTTAAGCAAAAAATACATGGACACTACACCCCCAATTTTGCTAATTCTGGATTTAGTTAAGATAGTTATTATACGAACACACTCAAAACCTTCAAAAACTTACCAAATTATATTTTAAAAATTGCTAGAGATTACACTGAAAAAAGTTATAAAATATATTATCTAATTCACGGTGGCAAAATATGAGTTGTGTTTCAATTAATACTTGGCAAATTGTGTATGCTGCTTCAAGCCTGTGGCCGGGTCAGCCTAATAAAACGCCTCCATCGTCTTCTGTCCTCCCATTACTCTTCCTCTTTTATTCTCTCCTAGTCAGCTCTTTTCACTCCATTCTTCACCTGTTCTTCCCATCTGTTCCTCTCTTTTACCTCTTACTTTGCCCAATGTATTTCAATTTCAGCATTTTCCTCGACAACCGCTCCCTTTCTGTTTTCATGCCCATCACACGTCGTCATGCTTCCTCTACAATATCTGGAATTCCCTGGACCTGAACTATTCTCATACCACTTCACTCTGCAAACTTGTCTCCTCTGGTGACAGCTATTATACTCCCAGCTAACTTCTTGCCCATTGCCTACATTTTTCTATCTGTTCTGTCCACAACCCGCATTTCTGCTCCATATGTTACAATGGGCATGAAGTACAACCTGTACAATACGTGCCTGCACTTCAGTGGTACTTTCTTTTTCTGTAACAGATCAGTCCCACATCTAAAGAAAGCATCACCTTTATTTCCTCTTCTTAGTACTGTCTCCCATTTCCTCCTTTGCAGTAACATATTAGGGCCTAAATGGCGGCCGTACTACAGTTGCATTGTTACAGCAAGTACGCAAATGCTCACTTCAACTGTAGCATGGCCTTCCTCTACGATATTTCTCCATGTCACCGTATCTTATATCTCTCTCACCTCGCGCAAACAGTAAAAGACCACATCAATAATAGCGCTGTATTCATTAGTTTTACTGGTTTTAACACAGCACATAATTAAAACAATTGACTATGCCTATTTTGATTAAATAGTACATTTCATAAAATATGCATAATTTTACATAACTTGAAAGGACAATGATTGTGCTACCTATCAACAGTATATATAGAAACATTTTTGCTGTCATGGCTGTGTTAATTTTTGGAAATAAATTAGACACAATAATGTAGGTATTACGTACTCTCCGGACTCCTAATTTATTTTACGCAGCGTACCGACTTTGATAGCGATTTCTTACAACCGTTTATACATACAGGGAATTTTCAACAATTTTAGGTAAGGACGTCGCAAAATGACATTCTCGTCATTTGGAACATCAGTACATGCTGTAGTGGCGCCACCTATCAGCTATCTTGTGAACAGTCTTATTGTTTTGGTATCTGTCTGCTCTGTACGCAACCTCTTCCCACATTCACATACAATAATTTGTACGATTTTTACAAACTGAATATCAAATGTCGAGAAAATTTTTGAACTAACATAAATTTATAATTTGATTACTACACTTCTGATTTTCCTGCAAATAAAATACACTACAAAAATCGGGACCCAACTAGATGCACGTTATATAAAAAACGCAATTTTGAAATCTGATTGAGTGGGGGGCGAAATTGACACCTATAATTTTTACAAAGGTAGTAATTTTACAAATGTGATAAAACAAATGCAACAGGGTTGCTTCAGAATATCAGGATCGAGTTTCCCTGACGTTTCCAGGTTTTCCAGACAAAAATTACAAATTTCCTATATTTTTTCATGGAATCAAAAAACCTCAACAATTTAAGTTAAAATGATAAAGACAGTTAAAATAGCACAACTGTTTTTGCAAACCAATTCTAAAACCTCTGCTACTGACAAGTGTAGCCTACGACGTAAAGTTAACTTGCATAACACATTTAGCTACCATAATCCAGAGAAACGCAATAAGTTTTAATTAAGTTCAGTGAAAGTATTTTTACAATTGACTCAGACAATGTTTATTTTTGTATACTGAATAGATGTACAACCATCCATACGTAACTATACACAGCTTAACATAGTGTCCAGTTAAAACGGAGAGTCACAAGTAGTTAATGGCCACAAAAAGCTTTCTGGTAATCTTGTATAGCCTCATGATGTAGTGGTGAGACATTTAAATTAACTGTAAACTTGTAGAATGATCTATCAGAAACAATCACACCTGTGTTATACACACTAAATATGAGGTTCAGTTAAGTATGTTATATTTTTTTACTACATACTGTATTGAAAAACTGTAAAGAATTTACGTTCCAGTGTTTCCGTTCACAAAATTATTGCACATGTGCTACAGAAAATTTAACCACTAAGCTTACAGTTTGTACAAAAATTTGAATTTCAAGTCACCAAATGCAATTTTCCAGACTTTTCCAGGTTTTCCTTGACTAACTTGAAATTTCATGACTTTTCCAGGTTTTCCCTGTTTTCCAGACCTGTATCAACCAAGAGTATTTCTAAAATCAAGGATCTAGTGTGATTAAGTGGGTTTTACATCTTACTGACAGTAAGAACATTATAAATTGTGCCACACAACTCTACATGAGAACAGTAATTGAGAGAAAAATCTTATATATTCTTTGATAAGGAACTATCCCAGAATTTGCATGAAGCAATTTTGAGAAACTGTGGAAAATCAAAATCAGGACGATTTAAATCAGGAATTAAAACAGAGTCCTTCCGGAACGTGAGTCAAAAGTTTTACAGTAACGCTACCAGGCTCAGTGAAAAATAAATATAATATAGGCATTTAAGCACTGCAGCAATTCTGTTTAACAGAAGTCATTAATATGAAAATTGTAACAGCCAAAAAATGTGCACAAGAAAGTCACAAAGAAGACTTATTTGCACATGGCTGAGAAAATTTGCTTCACAAGACGTTCGTCCTGCTGCCATTTTAAGAAAAATCTAGTATATTTTTAATTTGAATTTGGTATCACAGTTTAGAATTTTGTGTAATCAGAATACAGTGATCATGCTTGGAAACTTAGAAGACCACAGCCAAGGCTGAACTTGCTGCATTTATCATCACTTGCCTCATCATGCCTAAGGTACTCAGCCGGCATTAAGTACTCATCTAAAGGATTACTCATGACAATTTAGATTTTACAAAAACAAAACTTACTGGAAAACACAAGATGTCTACCCAACCATTGTTACAAAAATTCCTTACATATTTTGCCAGTTTTTGGTAACCATTTTTATAATTTCAGTACCATTCTTAAAATTTTAAACACCCACTTATCATTAAAGTTTGTTTGTTCTTTGAATATTAGTAAAAACTTTATTAGTATTGTATAACTGTACAACAAAACTTAAAACTTTACCGTAACAAATAAAGATATAGAACTCCTTTCAATAAAAATAATTTAGCTAATAATTATACTAGGACTGGACCGATACCAAATTTCTCAGATACTGAACATGCAGATACTCGATACTGATACCAAACATAATTATGAAATTTACAATTTTTTATATTTAACCAATAAAAAAAACACAAGTAGTACACAATAACTTGAATAAGCGGACCATAATTTAAGTTAGCCTAAGCAACAGTTTGATCATAGCTCATAAATAAAACAATATTTAACAGTTAGAGAAAGAAAATATTCTTCTTCAAAAATGAATACACATGTTAAGCACTAAGCAATGAACTAGAGTCAATTTCAAAATCATTATTCAAGTTAACAGTTTAACAAAACATTATTTTAGCTTGGAAAAAAATTATTTACAGCAGTTACGAAAAAATATACATCTCTGCAATCATTAACACAATATTTACCTTTGAATAGGACCATGAACTCTGTGGCTTTACTACATTAAATAAAGTGATACAGTCAGCTAAATGTTGCACCAAACTCACCGTTTTTTTTCTTCTTATTATTGTTGCTTTTGGATCTAGGAGCACTAAATTTTTGTTCAAGAATACAAGTTGACATAAGTTTTCAGGATTCAAAGAACTTTTCTTAGAGCCAACAACACCAGCAGTGCTAAAAAGTCTCGCTGATTCAACCAACCCTGAAGGTGCTGAAAGGAATTTTTTTGCAGCACTGCGTAACCTTAAATATGGTGACTCTCTCCAAAATGCAAGTCGATCAGAAGAAATAGGACTAAGCAGTTCGGCTAAATACATTTCCAGTTCAATTTCAGGTGACCTTGACTCTAGTGATGAAGCTACTGCCTGATTAATTACGCTCGAATAAATTGAGAACATAACATGACTGCTTTTTTTATTGGTTAGCTCTTCTGAAAGTGTTGATTCCACTGAGGTGTCTAATGAAGATTCGCCTGATGCTGGTATTGCTGTGCATCCTATATCTTCCAGTAAGTGCCAAGTTGCATTATTTGCACTTTTATTTGAAGAAAAAAAAGTTTCTTAAACCTTACGTCTAGGATGGTTGCAATGGAAAAAATTTTTATATTCTCCAAGTCCTCAAAATGATTATTGAGTGATTGCACCATGTCTTCTTGAATTGCCTTTGAGCCAGAGTTCTTTTCATTTTCAGACACTTTAACAACTTGCACTTTAAGGCCATTTACTGTGGAAATGACTTTGGATACTGCGGTGTTAGCATTGCTGATATTCAGGGTTGCTGTGTGAAAAATCTCAAGTGTATTCACTGCTTGTTCCCCTAGATGCCATTCAGAAGATAACTCAGCATTCAGGCAAATGGCAGGTGACTGCACGACTTAATTCTATTGGACGTTCTAGCATTAAATACCTACTATCCCAACGCGTAAGTTCATCTTGAATAAGCCTGTGAGTTGACAAGTTATTGCTTTCTTGAAAATTATTGAGTAACTTACTTGCTTTGATGGAGTGCTTGAAGTGACCCATAATTCTTCTGGCTTTTCCACACATATCGAAAATGTTTCATTGACCGAAAAGAGTTTCCTTAATAACAAGCTCCAATGTGTGGGCTGTGCAAGGGATGTGATTAAATCCAATCAAGGAAACAGCATTTACTATGTTTGCAGCATTGTCGGTCACAACAACATGTATTTTGCTGCTGTTTATGTTCTACATCTGAAGAGATTCTTGTGTTAGAAAGGAATTACTGTACGTCAAGGCACAATAACTTGAGCTTGAAACTTTCATCAACATAGTGACAGGTCAGAGACAAAAAATCTTTATTAGAATGTGTGTCTTTACTAGAATGCGTGGACCACATGTCAGTTGTTACGGAAATATGATCTACTGGTTCCAAAACCTTATGAACTACAGATCCCAATCTTTCGTACAAGTAAGAAATAACAGTTCTGGAGAATTTCATTCGGTTGGGCATTGTGTACCATGGCTCTAAGTATGAAATCAAGTTTGAAAAACCCTCACCCTCTACAATTCTAAAGGGCAGCGTATCAGTACATATAATTTTCCCGATCAGTTCTGTAATATAAATTGACCTAGTACTAGTTGATGAAGCTGTCAATTCTACAGAATTTCGGAGTGTAAATTGATATTGTAGATGGTACAACTAAGGAACTTGAAGCAGATGTTGAACTTGAAGAAGCAGATGTTGAACTGGAAGAAGCAGATGTTGAACTGGAAGAAGCAGATGTTGAACTGGAAGTAGCAGATGTAAAGGGTAAACTGGTAGAAGACCTATTCATACTTGAGCTAGTGGAGTCATTTACATGTGCTCTGGAGACATTGCCTCATGAACAAGTTTGAGGTTCAGTAGCTTAACCTCTTGACAGTGCACTGCACTCAAGTGCTTTTTCATATTTGAGGTGGTAAAATTCCTTTTAGGTCCCCCACCATGAGAAATATGTGCATTGCAAAACGTGCACACAGCTTTGGAATTATCCCACGGACTTACAGTGAAATATATTGTGATGGTACATACAGCCACGATAACCTTTATATTAATTTTTTAACTTGTGCGCCGGTCAGCAACGAGCGTCCTCTTATCTCAGGGGTCTTAAGTGGGTCCGTAAAAACGACTAGAAAGCACTGACTTTAGTCCAAGATTTCACACTTCTTAAACTAAACGTTTTATTCTTTTTCTTTCTTTTCTTATCACAGTTCAACTATTTAACAGCAAATGAAAAACAAATCAGCGGGCGACACGCCACCTTAGAACACTCCCCGGATACCGATATTTCACTTGGCTTGTAATTCAGGAAAAACTCCGCTCCTGTCAGGACGCACGC
>PNEQ01015097.1:0-36624 GCA_003012365.1 Medauroidea extradentata
ATAATCGGGCGCAGAGGCATGTCAGGTTTATGGATTTTTGGAAGACCATATATGTGGGGTGATCTACTGCTGTGTGGCGTCAGCTCTGATCTTAATTTGTCTGAAAAGTGACTTTGATGTTTTTTCAAAGTTTGGTACACTTTTCGTTCTATGCTGGCAGTGGGATCTTTTTCAAGGTGTGTGTATTGTTCAGTGGTAAGGAGATCTGTGATTTTTTTGTCATAATCTGATATATCTAGTACTACAGTAGCACGGCCCTTATCTGCCGGAAGGATTACAATGTCAGGGTCAGTTTAGATTTTTGATGGCTTTGAGTTCATAAGGAGAGATATTAGGTTTTGGTGGGCCAGCTGAATTAATCGCTGTGCGTACAGTCCAGCGAAATTCGTCTTGTTTAGCAGCAGGGAGTTTGTATATTGCACTCTCAACGGATGCAACTATGTCAAGGGCTGGAATGTGTCGTGGAGCAATGCAGAAATTGAGACCTTTTTGTAAGAAAATTTTCCTTGCAGTTTGACAAATTTTTTGAGGATGTATTAATAACTGTGTTAGTTCTTTTTGGTGCAGAGGGTGTTTTGGTATTCACAGTACTGGTCAGCTTGGAAAATTTATCTTTTTGCCTTTCTTTGCACTTGACAGATTTTTTCTGGACAAGATTCGTGATGGACTGATATATGCAATTAAAATCTTTTGTACTAATTATGGACTGTAGTTCAAGCTGTGTTGCCGATATTTCATTGTTCAGTTGTGATTTTTGACAGTGCTAGGCAGATATTCTTTCGCTCAGCAGCTTTTGGCTAGATTTCAGTGCTATTTTTTGAGCCCATTTGCTGTTCACAGGCGATTTGACTGTAAGACCCTTAGGAATTACACCTTCACTGTGGCATTTGCAGAGAAAAGTCAAGTTGTTGGAACATCGTGATAGATCAACCATTTTCTTTTCCAGTTTCCTCAGAGAAATATGCATACCGGGTCCATAGTGGGCATTGATATGATCTTTGAAAGAACTGTGCAATGGGAGTGCGTGACTGGATTTGTTTGTATGGACATACACCATTGCGAAATAAATGACTGTCACAAGAAAACTAAAAGTAAAAATAAGACAAGAAAACATAAATAAGCAGAGTATGCTTTAGTCATCAGGATACATACACAACATGAAATTCCAAAACTGGAATCTGGTCAGATAAAACAAGGAAAAACAGAAAAAAAACCTAGGTTGGCATGCGACACAACGATGAGACGAAACAAAACACCAACAGAATTACAGCAAACGACACAACGTTGAGACTAAACAAAACACAAAGATGTCGGACACAAACAGAAAAAAAAAAAAACGACAGGGGCTTTACCCTATATAAACCCATGGTTTTTCCAGTCTTCTCATCAGTCGCACTCGTGTTCTTGAACCCTGTGTGTCTACCTGATGACGGGAACAGATTCCAGTTCCCGAAACGTCGTTCATACTGACTGTTTGGAAAACTACTGTGTTTTATTTCGTCTCATCGTTTGTGTTGTCTGTCTTTTTTTTCTCTCTGTTTGTGTCCGACATCTTTGTGTTTTGTTTAGTCTCATCGTTGTGTCGTTTGCTGTAATTCTGTTTGTGTTTTTGTTTCGTCTCATCGTTGTGTCGCATGTCAACCTAGGTTTTTCTTCTGTTTGTTTGCTTGTTTTATCTGACCAGATTCCAATTTTGGAATTTCATGTTGTGTATGTATCCTGATGACTAAAGCTATACTCTGCTTATTTATGTTTTCTTGTCTCATTTTTACTTTTAGTTTTCTTGTGACAGTCATTTATTTCGCAATGGTGTATGTCCATACAAACAAATCCAGTCATGCACTCCCATTGCACAGTTCTTTCAAAGATCATGTAACCATACTTCCCACACCATCGTGAACTATCTACACAGTTTACTATTGATAAGCTATCATTTATACTAAGCTGTCTATCAAATTTGTTAGAGACACTGCGCGGTAAGTAGATACTAAACAAATTGTTTAAAAAAATTACTAATAATAAATCCGATAGTACCGTACAGTAATTCATGCAAACAATAAATTATTTTGGTTAGAAAATTATGTGTTTTTTAATTATTACGTATCCACGAGCATATAAAAATAGTTTTTAATACTTTTTAAAATGTGTTAACAGAGACGTCTGTAGTAAGTCTATTGGAGCAATCTTGGAGGTGCAGTTGTAGAAGTAGTTCCATTGCTAAAATGGCTAAAATCTAAAAAAAAAAAGTCTTAGTTTCTAGAGGTATCTTAATCGGTAGCTGCAAATGAACAATCCGACAACACTGTACGTCGTCAAGCTGTACATCTATAGGCCATAACATTGTACTAATTTCTATTTTAGCGGTTAATTTTCGATTAAGCGACTCACTGTAAGCAAGAAAGTGGTGAAAGGTCACCATCACGGCCATAGAAGAACAGGTATGGACAATTGGAGTTGAAAATTGACCCTCTTACACGGTCGTATAAGTACAGGTCCAGACACTCACCTATCTACCAATGTATTTTGCTTGACCCCTTTGATGTTTGACTGCAGTTCACCAAGTTACTGAGAGTGTTGTGCGTCTTTGGCGCTGCAGTCAGGACGGTCGGGCTGGAACTCCGCCCACTTTTTTCAGGTATTTACATTATAAATTAATAAAGATAGCTGGACCCAAACTTTAGGATTGTGAGCGAAGGAAGTATTTCATAAACTGATAAAAATACGTTTTGATAAATTGTTCATCTTTATGGGAGGGAAGTGGGCGGAGTTTGAGCCCGGCCACCCTGACTGCAGCGCCAATGAAGCACAACACTCTCGGTAACTTGGTGAACTGCAGCCAAACAACAAGGGGGTCAAGTTTCCAGGCGAGTGTCCGGACCTGTTCTTCTACAACCGTGCCCTTGTATGACGTATTGGCGCCACTGGCGCTCTGGTGTTGTTTTACCATTGCACAAATGGATATACAAGGAGCAAACTCGTGTCAGAGCCGTTAGGAGCACTGCTAGTACGAAGCTGTTATTACATAGTTAAAACAACACTTCATTATTGGTGGCGCTTTCTGTCATAAAGGGGCCAATTCAATAGCATTGGTAGATAGACTAGTGTCCAGACCTGATATTCTAAGACCGGGGTCACCATCGTCTGCAAAATTAAACCACAGAATAATTCAGTGTAACAGAAGCGACCATGGGGGAGAAACTTTATTGGACGAAACAGAGAACAAATTCTTCTCATAGTTTTCGTCCCGCCCGCTATATAGCAGCACTGACTCTCATGGCATCTGCTATTTCGCTACTCTTCTGTTTTATATATATATTTTTTAGCGATTTAAAATGTACTGTTTGCGCGCATTTTTTCGCTCACTTCTGTTTATTATTGTTGTATTGAAGTGCTTCAAATTAATTTACATTTACTTTAATTCGCTGTCGTAAAATTATGCGAAAGAGAAAGTAGCCTACAAATGATTTATTCACTGCCTTCCAGGTAAGTCGCCTACAAAATAATATTGTACTTATTGAAAAAACTTATCTGTCCCATACAGCACATAATGTTTCAGTTATGTTTGAGAAACTTTTTTGATGCTTTATACTGTCTAATTCACATAATATTTTATTTCAATGTTTCAGAAATATTCCAGAAATATTACACTGTAACATTTCAATCCAAATGTTTCAGATATGTCTCGGAGACATTTAGTTGAGACTTTAGCTAACGAGCGATTATATGTTTCGCAGTACACATTGCAGAAACGTTTCAGAAATATTGCAAAGTAACATTTCAATAAGCACATTTCAAATACATCTCCGAAACATCAAGTTGAGATGCTCGCCGCAATGGTCGCTGGTTAATTACAAGTAAAATATTATAAATTACAATTGTTAAAATTGACATTTTGTGGATATTAGCAGCTGTTATATTTCTCGTTTTTTAAGGCACTGTGTTTTAAAAAGGTTTTTTGAAACGTAACTTATCCAAACTATTGATTTTATATGTATAGTTCATAACTGAAAAACGTTTCTAGAGTCGTTGGAAGTAGTCCTACATAAAAAAAGGTTAGGTTTAGATTAGGTTAAGTTAGGTTAGCTAACGATTGTAGAAACATTTTTCATTAATAAATTTACTTATTATAATCAACATTTTGCCCGGTACACGATGATTAGCTATTATTTGTATTTATTTATTTTCTTATTTATTCACTTTGCTTTCCGTAAACTCTATTACATATTTGAAGTTCAAACGTTAAGAGTATGGGGCAACTCAGTTCACTATAATACAAGTTCCAGAAATCATAATACAATAACATTTCTAGAGTAGTAATACATACAAAGATTTTACAGTAGTAATACAGGTAACACAAGCAGTATGCACCACCTTATCTGTTACACTAACGTATCAATCCAAAACATAATACATACTTAATTGCAAAACATACACTAAAAGTTCTAACACACATAATAAGTAGCACAATTCATATATATATATATATATATATAGGCCTATATGTATGTATATATATACACATATTTTTTAATGCAATTTATAAGAAATGGTTTACTACGTTGGACAAAGTGTAAATCAAAACATGTAGAGCATTTTTTTTACATTTTTGATCACTGTTTAATAGCACTGTGACAAGACATAGTACATTTTATCGTAGTTGCATTCACTTATTTAAGGTAAATAGCATTTGAATGCTTATCAAATAGGCATATTTTATAGTAACAGTTTTAGTGCCTAATATAATTTTAATACTTAACAGCAGCTGATATATTTTTTTCCAATACAAAAACTCAATATATACACTTGTAAAATAGAATACTTGTATCGTATATATATATATATATATATATATATATATATATATATATATATATATATATATACACACACGCACGCAGAATAGAAAGTGCCAAATCAGCATACATAATTTGAAAGGGGTATAACATTGTATATTCCAAAAATTTAAATCTCTTCAATTGAGTAAAACTCTTGTGTCAGCAGTAGTTTTTTTAGCTCAAGCATAAAAGCTTTCTTGTTTGCATGACATAACGTTTTAAAGTGCTGCGGGAAAACAGTGTAGAGCTTTATTATGGTTGCATATTATCCTTTCTAGTACATGGCTAGCGACGTAGATGGAACCAACATGTTGCTATTTGATCTTTTTGAATAGTTGTGAATATCACACTTTAAGTTTAAAATATCTGCGTCGTTTACAGCAAATGATAATGTTTCACAAATGTATGTACATGGAATTGTTAGAATTTTTTCTTCTTTAAAGAGATTTTTACACGAATCTCTGTACCTTTTCTTTGCACAGGATTTTTTTGTAAGATAAAAAAAATAGTTTAAAATCGGTTGAGTTTCCCTAAAACACTACACCAAGTGACATAATGAAATGAAAATACGAGAAATACACTGACTTAAGTGTTTTGTTTGATATTAATTGCGATAAATGCCTATGTAAAAATACAAGTAGCGCATAAATTTTTTTCTACATATTTAACACATTATTTTATAGTTTTGATGCCCTTTAGATACGTTACATTATATTTAACCTTAATTTCTCTGTTAAAATTATTATTTTTTGTGTTAAATCTAATGTAGTTCGTTTTATCAAAGTTTAGCTAGTTTATTAAATGAGGACCATTTGAAAAGTTTTAAATTAATTTCGTTTGATTTACTTTCGAGTTAAGTAAATGAATTGGCTTTTATGAGTATGCTTGTATCATCTTCATACAAAATTGTTGTTACTTCTTTTCCCCACAATGTCAGATAAATCATATATATATATATATATATCAAGAAAATAAATGGACCTATTACTGAACCCGAGGAACCCTATGTTTTATTTAAGATAAATAAGATTGAATGCCTGTATTGGTTAAAATATCTTGAATTTCCACTCTCTGACATTTTTTTTTTCAGATATGACTTGATCAAAAGGAGAAGTTCGTCTTTTATCCCATACCTTGCCAATTTTTGCATCAGTAGGTCATGATTAACACATTCGAATACCTTTTTCGATCACCGAAAATAACCTTCACGTGTTTTTTATGGTTTAAAGAAGTGGGAACATTAGTTGTTAGTTTATAAATGGCATGCTTAGTAAAAAATCCTTTCCTAAAATCATACTGGTTAGGTGACATATTGTTGGTTTCTATATGTTTAGTTAACCTTTTATGTATTACTTTCTTTAATATTTTTGCAAAGACTGATAGTAGAGATATAGGCCTATAGTTTTCAACACATGTTTTATCTCCTTTTTTGAACACTGGTTTAACAACAGCCACTTTCCACCTTTCAGGAAACTCCTTAGCATACTGTTACATATTTCACTTAAGGGTATACTAACTTGATCTGAGCATTTTTTTAAAACAATGCTATTAATGCCGTCATTGCCAAATGTGTATTTGGTTTTAATGATTTGATGATGGTTACTATTTCTTAAGGATTTTCCATTTGTTACATATTTAACCCACGGTCCAAAAAGTGTTATGATATATGAACGAAATGATGTTCAGAATGTCTATTTCAAACTTCATAATAATTTTAGTGAAAAAATAGTGAATAGAAGACACACAGTTGTGAACTGAAACTTAAACAAACAAAATATATTTGTGTCACAGCTCATATGGCTAAGTCCAAGATATAGGCTATATGTTGTCTAGTAGTTTATTTAATAATAATAAGTTTATCCTCGCAATATGGCTACCATCCGCTGGCAAGTGGACTCTTCACCATCCTTACAATACTAGCCTTCCAGACTCTTCCTAACCCACCCAGCCCCTCTCACAGTCACCAATTCATCCTGCCGAACATTCCACTCCCTTACCGTCCCAACAAGCATAGACTGTCGACCCCTCTCCATTCTACACCACGCTCTCAGAAACTTTTCACAGTTAGTTCCTTTCCCCTTGAATGCTCCCTTAGTTAGCTTGCAGAGCAACCTTCTTCATCCGCCCTTATCATTCATCATCTTGTGCATCCTGACCAAACTTTCTATTTTCCTCCTGTCCTCAGTCATCCTAACTACTCACGTTTCTGGAGATACATGCTTTTCCTTACTAACCATAAGAGTGGTCGGTGACAGCCCAGTTATGTACGAGACAATTAGTACGGTAGGCCTAGGTAGAAATATTTTCATGTTGGTGCAATTACTGCTACTTACTTGCTGTACATTGCAGGCCCCGAAACGTCCAGTCTCCACGACATCCGACAAAGATCTGTCTCCTCAAAAGTGTTAAATCTCAGTAGATTATTGATATATTTTAGTGTAAATTATTATTTCTTGACCAGGACAGCCATTTCATTAGAATTCAATTGTGTGAAGCAAAAATGGCTTTTTAAACCACTGTCGACCTTTATGCATTTACAAAAAAAAGTTTTGAGTAATGCCATAAGTTTGCTGAATTTCTGAAAATGTATTTTCTTAGTTCAATTTTGCTGATTTTTATGATTCTACTTTCAACGTTTTTTGTCCCCATTGTTCACCTCTATGAATAAATAACTTTTTGGCAAATAAAACTCTAGAGCTTCCACTCTGGTAGGTATTATGCAAAACTTTTTGTGCTGTCAATGTAACACAAATCAAGGTTATGAATTTCATATTTTATTTCAGGAAACTGGAACAGGCAGCACAGCAATGACTGAATTCTATCAACATGAATTGTTTAAAAATATTAAGTTGTTAATCTAATATTTTTATAAGCTTGTGTACTTTTCATTTGTATTCTTTCTTATTATATTCAGATAAATGTAATTTTTTTTTCACACAGAGTTGTAGTTTTTATACAAGTAAAGTAGAACCCTGTTATATAAATGTTCTTGGGGTTTGAGAAAAAACGTAATGTATGCAGGAAAACTTTTTAGCAGAAATAAATAATTTAGCTATAACAACTTTCAATTTCACTGACAATTTTATGTAGACGACTAAAGTTAATAAGTCTGTATTAGATTAAATGTCATTGCAATTTATATGACTTCATATATGTCTGACATTCAAATAATTAGAAAAATGCAAAGTGAAAGACTGATTTTCTCACTTTTCTTCTGTAGATTGATTATCTTAGCCTTCAGACTCATAATCTTAATTAGCTTTGTAGCACACACCAATGATGCTCTTCCTAACATAAACTGTCTTCTATAGCTGCCTTCAAGTTACGTTATTGTTGTGAAAAACTTTGCTGAGCAAAAATAAATGTTATATGCAGGAAATAAAAATACTGTAGGCCTACTACTACAGGCAGGAATTCAAAGTATTATCGTTAAAGGAGAAATTTTGAGTTTTATGCAGGTAAATGTAATATTATATTGCATTAATGATTCAACAGGTTTATACGTACTGTATACATATTTTTATTTAATTAAGACATCCCTTTCGCATAGAATACGAAAAATAATAAAGCACACTTTATGTGCTTGTGGCATCCTCACACACGCTCTATTGCCATCATTTGGAAGGAGTTGCTTTATGCTTCTGGACACGTACACTATTCGCATGTTCTATTCTAAATATATTCTTTTTTTGTTATTTTGAGACTGCGTTACACTTTTGCTACAAGTCTTAAAAATGTTAAAAATAAATGTTGTAGGCTATATATTCAGAGAAATTCAGTAAAGCCTAGAAAATGGGTGACTGGTACTGGAACTATGAGTTTATAACTACCATTATGCATTTTCTAGAGGCTAAATTCTGACATTCTCAGTAAGTTTCCTAGTTATGTATTTTAGTAGGCGTAATGAAACATTCAAGAGAAAAGGAAGAAAGTATTAAAATTTGAATGGAAATATTTTTGGTTGTAATAAGGAACTGTATTCAAAACACATTTTTCAGTTTAGATTATTGCTTCCATTGGATCATTTTGAATTCAGTTTTGCACAAAGATATTGGACATATCATGTTTGCAATATAATATACAGAATCATGAATGAATTTTATAAAATTTACAATACATATGAAATTTATAAGACAGTAAAAATTTACAGTAAATAATAATTTTGCCTTATCGCATTGTAAACTTTCTTAAAATACCTGACAGTACAATGTCTGTTCTACATTTGTTTGTTTTGCACGTTATGTTTTGAATTGGGAATGGTGCATGGGTATATAAATACATGATGTACAGTTACTATTACATCCTGTGTAGTAATCTGCATGAAATAAACGAGAATAAATGAACACTTCGTATTTCGGAAACAAGATTTAATGAAAAGATTCTTGCACAAGTCTATGTCGTCTCTGCTGAAAATCCTGAAATATTAATGAAAGTCAACCTGTATTTAGTTCGTAAAGATTGTAATGTTATTTATGTATGACCAAAAATGTTGGTCGGTATGTATTCTGGAGTAGGAGAGACAATAAATTAAAATTTTTAGGTTGGTTGAAATTGATAACCAGCAAATGAGTGGAGGGGGGAAATGTTTTACGTAAGGCTTCAGGTTTTTGATGGTTCATAGAATGTAAATATTAAGAAAGAAATTGCTGAATTGCAATGTGCTAACTTGGTTGAGTGCCAAGCATGGCGGAAATGGTTTCACTGGTCCTATTCAAAAAATTCAAAATTAGTGTTGTTGTGAAAGCTCCTCAGAATTCTGTCGACTGTAACTAGCTCAGTGCTGCTAGCTGATGCTCTATACACTGTCATTTACCTCACATTCGCCCATCAATTTCCTCCACCTGCATGACAGATTCCCATTATCATCAATTGTTAATATTATAAAGTAATTTAAGATTACTGGAGCCATGATTTAAAATTGTGGGTGAAGGAAGTATTTCATAAATTGATAAAAAATAATACGTTTTGATAAATTGTTTATCTTAGTGGGAGGGAAGTGGGCGGAGTTTGAGCTCGACCGCCCGGATTACAGCGCCAAAATTTATAGCATTATCGGTAACTTGGTGAACTGCAGCCAAACAACAAGGGGGTTAAGTTTCCAGGCGAGTGTCCAGACCACGGTCGTAGAAGAACAGGTCTGGGCACTCGCCTATCTAACAATGTACTTTGCTTGACCCCTTTGTTGTTTGGCTGTAGTTCGTTAAGTTACCGAGAATGTCGTACGTTTTGGCGCTGTAATCCGGGCGGTCGGACTCAAACTCCGTCCACTTTTTTCCATTGTTAAATTTATAAAGTAAATAAAGATTGCTAAAGCCTTTTCTTAAATTTGTGAACGAAGGAAGTATTTCATAAATTGATAAAAATACGTTTTGATAAATTGTTTATCTTAGTGGAACGGAAGTGGGCGGAGTTTGAGTCCGACCGCCCTAACTACAGCGCCAATAAAACACAATATTCTCGGTAACTTGGTGAACTACAGCCAAACAACAAGGGGGTCAAGTTTCCAGGCGAGTCCAGACCTGTTCTTCTACGACCGTGGTCCAGACCTGTTCTTCTACGACCGTGCTATAGAGTATTTGGTGTGGTGTTTAGCAAACTTGTTTTCTCTTTGGTCTGTCAGGGTTTCGGAGCTGTTCAATGGACGACTTGAAAAGAGGCGGAGCTTCAGTCTGGTATGGGATACAATTCATACCTCCATGGATACCGCAACCGAACATAACCTTAATTTAGGTGTGTGGCTTTACGCGTCCCGGATGAGATGTGTGTCAATAAATTTGATTATTTGTTTGGAATTTGCCGCTTTTTCAAGTAAACATTGATCTTATGCATTTGCGTATCTTAAGCATGAAATTGAAAGTAATATTTTTAATCCTTGCATACAAGTCTATGAATGCACACAATGTTTAATATCTCAATCTGCCATCACCAACTAACAAATCAGCATGTTTGTAAACAGTCTTTGTTTACCACAGTACCCCTGCGGTGTGACGTCAGAGGGCGTGTACCTCAAGTTGTCCGATACTTAAGTAAAGTCACATTTACAATTTGTAAATACTTAATTTAGATCCAAACACATTACAGTTCTTCTGGCAATTCAAATGGTTATAAGTATAAACAAATAATGTACCGGTATCAAAATTCAAATGTCCTTGCGTACTTTCCTGTGCGAAACGAGAAGTGGAATGATAACGACAATGGGTTAACTTTCTTATATCGCTTCTAAAAGAATTTTCCTGTGATGAAACGTTGCAGCATTAATGTTTAGAGGTGAAATGAAGAAGTTCCTATCGCGGAAATAAATGCAGTACTTCGGAACATTGTATCATCGATCGTCAAATGGTGAGTGGAAAATTGACACGTGTTTGTGCTTGACCTCCCTGTGTTCATATTTGTGGTTATGTGTTTATGTATTTAGGCCTGTTTTATTTATTTGTTTGTGCATCAGTCAGTAATGACGGTGCGTTACATGTTCTAGATGTTGTCGAAGTAATTTCATACAGATCTCTGTGATAAATAAAATGCTACCTATATAGTTAATAAAACTATAAAACTATTGATATGCATACACAATGATGCATATATGTTTTATATATGTTCAATATCATAGACTAGTTAAAGAACAAGAAGATATATTAACATTATTTATCTGACGAAAGCCTAACCAACCATCACCCAGGTTCTGATAATTGTGATCTACATTTGTATGTTGTAGAAACAATATCTGCAAGAGTTATTTAATATTTGGTTTAACTGTATTATAGACTTACATTTATGAAAGGGCACTTCGTTAGGGTTCATAATGTAGAAGTACATTATTGTAAATAATTTCCAATTTTATATTTACTACTGAATAACAAAATACAAACTATAACACAAATTCAAGGAACACTCTCAAAATGATGATATTAGTTGACGTTTCCACACATAATAATTTCATGTGACAAACTCTACATCATTGACTTAACTCATTTTGCTCTTATATGATGTGATATTATTATTTATTAAGTGTATGTATTATTTACTGAAATAGTTAAAATTTTCCAATTCGTATCTATATTATTTGGATTTACAAGCATACTAGTATGTTAAGTTATATTTCATGTAACTTGTCCGTATTTTGACATTTCTCTTCTGAGAAATGTGCCGGGCAGTTCCATTGTTTGGAACTTAAAACCTACCTTGCTTCCTGGAAATGCACGGTCTCCGCAATGCTGTGTACAGACACGTTTCTCAGAACTGAACTGTCAAAATACGGAACACTTACATGACACAGACTAAAATTATCTACGACATTGTTGCGATGGCCTATTTTATGCTTAAAACGTTAAGGTTGGTGATGTGTGTTTGCCTGTTTATAAATACGATAACACAACACGGTTGAAAAAGCAAGGGACCAGCGTCGATTTTCAACTAACATATGGGCAGCTATTATCGGTGCTAGATTAATTAGACCTCACATGCTACCGAACAGATTGACTGGTGCAAGGTATGTAAATTTTTTTATTTAATGACTTGCGTGTCTTATTAGAGGAAATCCAATTACAGCAAAAGCTCCAGATATGGTTTATGAACGATGTAGCACCAGTCAGTTTTATCCGGAATATCCGAGAACACCTCACACCTACTTTTAATGGGCGTTCGATTGGTCATGGATGGCCTGTATCTTGACCTGCTCGTTCCCCTGTAATAAGATTACAGATGACAATGTCATTTTATTTTTACTCTCTTTTTACTCTGTTAATTTACTTTGTGTAATGGAAATGTGTAAGTTAATGTTACTAACCAGAGATGAAAGACTTTTAATTTCAGATAAATACTATTTTAATTTTATTAAATTATAAAAGCCCCTTAGGTCTTTGTTAACCTGCTGATCAAAATTTGACTTAATTTTAATAAGCATAATTTTGTTTGGAATTTTAATGGTTATAATTTTAGCTGTGCTATGACTTAAAAGTACTGGAATATTCAGGCAAACTCTGGTGATAATGGTTAAAATTCCTTACTGTATATTCTGCTCCTGCCGCCGTCGTAATTTTAGGGACTCGAGGGAGCCGAGTCATAAAATAGGGAGCTAGACTATTAAAAGTATTAAGCCATTTTAAGAAGAGGCTGTGTTTTGTCCTGTTTTTTTCTGAGAGTTTGTAGTGAGCACCAAGCCATCGTGGGATACGAACTGTAAGACTGACGCTTACTATCTCTATTTTTTTTATCCCTGTCCTGTGGCTCAATTTTTTTTGTTGAACTGAAAATGTGTAAAAATTACAAAAGTTTTAAGCCTCCGGGACTGTTTGAGCTATTTTTGTGCCACGCTTCTTATTTTGACCAAATTTGCCGCAAGAAGTGTCTAAATTTTATCTGAACTATTTGGAACTTCTACTAACAAATTGCGAGACTGAATTTAATGTTGATACGTCACCCTGTAGCCTATCCAGTGGTCCTTTGTGTAGTATCTCATACCTACCACTGGATTAACTAGCCGAGGAAACTCATTAGTTTTTGAGCTGAATTTCGAACCTACTGATTTTATTTTATAACTCCAGAATACGTAATTGATGTATGTGGCGTTTGATATTTTTTGGAAGTGTATAGAGTATGTCAGTGATATGTGCGGAGAGAGTAATTTTTCGTACTAAATACCACAGCAGCCTGTATTGGGATCGCACCTATTTTCTTTTCTTTGCATTCAAATTCGCCTTAAATAAATTAGGATTATCTTAATTCCAATAGTTTTTAATGAGTGTTGCCGTCTCTGTGTCTTCTGGTAATTTTTATATTTTTTTGCATGTGCTATATGTGTATGTGTCACGTGGCTAACGTCCACGTAAGGTTTGTTGTGTCACACGCATCTGAATTAGTTTCCATTTACCAGCGTTCCACACTATCATCTCTAGTGCACTTTACACAACCACATACATTTACCTTCACATCTCATTACTCTTACGAGACCCCTGACCTTAATCGCTTGGACTTATGATTGAAGGCTTTTGTGTATGCAACCCCCATATATGATATACAAACACTACAGGAACGCGTCGTCAGTGCTTGTCAGCGCATCCGAGACCTAGCAGGCATTTTAACAGAGTGCGTGATTCCCTGCTACGTCGGGCAGAAGCATACCATACTCTGAATGGACACCATATTGAACATCCCCTATAGCAATGGTGGACATTTGCAGTTCATATGTTGTAGGAAGAACATTACATTAGACGATACGCTGCTTCATAGTATGGAATATGCTCGTGTGCTTATAGCTCTTCAGGACCCATGTTTACTGCACATTTTCTTCTTGTTTTTGTCTGTAAGTACTACGACTTGTCAAAATATGGAATACTTTTAAACATCATATATATATATATAGACAGTGGTGTAAGTCAAAGTAATTTTGATAAAAAACTATTAGCTTCTTTCACATATAAAACACATCGCCCGTTTTTAGTAAGGTAACTCGGGGGAAGATGCCAGTCATATAGGCTATGTTTTTTACGTTTAGTTGATTATTATTTAAACTGGTTTTAAAAATACTTACAGCTCATTACTGAATAACACAAATGCCTACCAGTAATCGTACACTTTTTACACAATAAAGCCTAACATTATGGATGTAATATTCCTTAGGTATTGCATCTTCCCCCGATTTGAATTATTTGAATTTTACTTCAAAAGTGTAGTAATTGTAACATAACTTTAGTTTCAAACATCTTTTATGTAAATAAAAAAGTTGCACCTCTTTATAAAAGTGACTTACATCATCACCATTCTAGGACCCTCACACACCCACTCACACACACATATACACACACACCTATATATATATATATATATATATATATATATATATATATATATATATATATATATATATATATATCATACATGGCGTGTGGTTGATAGCGCTGGCAGAATCATGTTGCTGTGTCGCAGTTGTTCCTACTGTCTGTGTGTTAGTGGCGTAGTGTGTGGCATAGTAACATGTTATGTACTGCTGTAATGATACCCCACAGCAACATGATCCTACCCGCGCGCTATCAACCATACGTCATGTATTGCCAACTGTAGCGCAGAAATGGTGCGTTTTTGGTCCTATGTTCACATAACACTTTTTGTTCCTCTATAAGTGAGGATTGTTTCCCTAGAACATTGACATGGAATTTTGCAACACTCTGTGTGTGTGTGTGTGTGTATATATATATATATATACATATTTATTTATTTATTTATTTAGACACACACACACAGGATGTTGCAACATTCCATGTCAATATTCTATATATATATACACACACATAGTATACAAACACATACACACACCTCCTACGTATGTCTGTGCCATTTAACGTCCTGTGCACTGATATCGGCAGACATCACCAGGTCCATGACTTCCCTTGTGGTTGTTGAAACCAACTGCGGTGGTGCGATGGTAACACGCTGGAAACGTAATATGGATGTCTTCGGTTCAATTCCCCGCTCCAGACTAGCCAGAATTCGGATTTACAATGTTTCTTTAAATATATCGAATTTTTAAAAAGCCCGAGAATCTTCTTGGATATTCATGTGACAGTTAATTTGAAACACATAGCAAATTTACATTTCGAACGTTTCGATTGATATCAAGAATTAATTGAAGACACATTATTTTCATGTATTTTTATCCATTACGGGTTCGGATTTTAAAAAAAATCGTCTTAATGACTGCCCGTATTTACAGGAACCCACACTCAAAATTTCACATTTGTAGGTCCAATGTATTGTGCTTTAGTTTGCTATATGCCAGTCAGTGAATTCTTTTACGTATCAAGATAATGCGTATTGATTATAATAAAAATAAAACATTCTTGTTTAAAATGTACTTATAACGGAACGTTTTAACCAATCTAAATAAAAGGGGACAGGCATGGGTACTCTTAAGAGAAACAGAAAGGAAAAAGTAGCAAGTTTTGCTTCTCTAGTAAAACAAGCAAACAGCAACATTACAGGACTCACGCGACTTAAGAGAAGTAAGAGGACTGTTCTACATAAATTTATCGTTGACTATAGTTTTTTAAGGCTACAATCGTTTCCGCGCGCACGCTGCTTTGTGTAGTTGTGGCTATAGCAGCCGTGCTATTGCTCTGCAGGGCTGTAGCGAAGACGAGGAGAAAATGCTTGCAATATTTACGACGTTCTGCCTCGCTCTCTTCCCAGTTTGTTAGCATGTAAATTACTCCATCTACTGTTAGTAATCTCGTCTCTCCTTCGCAAACAAAGCATTGGATTTCATATTACAGTTTACTGAAGATCGATCGCTACGTTGCAAAGAACAGAAGCGGGTGAAGTCTCTTTAACAGCAGTAAACTTAGCTTTATTTAGTGAATTAATAACTTGTTCTCTGAAATATTTATCTGTTAAGAACCACATCACAACATTTTAAGTCATAGTTTAAAAGTGAACAAACTGTTAGTCAATAAACATTGGTTAGAACTCAAAACAATCTTAAGTTAAATATGTGAAATTCAAAAATAGTGACGCCAACGAGAAATATGTTACGCTTTATTTTGGGTTTAGGGGCACGGTTCACCTCAGTTTTCAACGTCTTTTTTAAATTTTATATTTGTACCAGATATTTTTTCTTATTTTGGACATAAATTGTGACTTAATCTTCCTCTTAGGAAATTTTGTATCTCTCATAGTTTTTGCGTTTTTGCGTAATGAGTAGTTAACATCAAAATTTGCACCTTACGGTTTTATGTACGCCACTGAAACCAACTGACATACAAAACTGAAAAAAATCATAGTGTATAACAATGTTGTAGGCTATGATTTGACACGTATAAAAACAAGAATAAATAAATTTTTTTATTTAAAAAAAAATTGTAATTTTTAAATTTTCATTTCAAAATCCAGCATTTTTAATTAAATACAAACGCATTTTATTTTTTTGTTTTTATATGTGACAAATCGTAGTCTACTTAATTATTATACACTGTGATTTTTTTAATTTTGTACGTCAGTTGGTTTTAGTGGCGTACATAAAATCATAAAGTGCAAATTTTGACGTTTACTACCCGTTACGCAAAAACAATGAGAGATACACAGATTTCCCAAGAAGAAATTTTAATTACAATTTATGTCTAAAATAAGAAAAAATATCTGGTACAAATATAAAAATAAAAAATTACGTTGAAAATTGAGGTGAACCGTGCCCTTAAGATAATACAATAGGGCATTGAAATTTGTTGGAAATAAAAAATCAAACTGATTTAAGATGCATCTGATTTCATATCCTAAGTTTATTTTTGATACGAAGACAAAAAGGATTACATTTCTTTAAAAAGGAGTGATTTTTTTAATATATGAATGTGCTACAATATAAGTCTACCTATACATAGTAAGATAGGCAACACGGCCCAAATGAAATTTTTTGCCATTGTTTTATGAAACAATTTTTTTAAAATAGAAACATTGAAACCTTTTTTAAACACTATAATTTAAAATAACATTTAAAATAAAAAAACAGAGCTGTGGACGCAGAAACGTTAAGAAAGTGATTGGAAGATATCATTGACCTGCTGACGTGTTAAAATACCTACTTTCAAATCATTGAATACGTAATTTTAATTTCAGTGACAGAATTAGACTCTACATTTAATAGCTATACGGCAGTTTAAGTTACTAGAGATTATTCTATAGATATCCTCACTGATTGGTTAGTTAGTAAACAAATTATTACAGGATTTTTGGCAAGTATGTATGTATCAATCGTTGACACAGTTTTAAAGTATTGAAATGTAGGTGATTTGAATGTCTTATAGATAGAAAGCCTCTTTTCAAATAGTCTATCAATAACCTATAAATCGTTAGAGGAAAGTTTTTATTCTAACTTATGGAAATATGCGCGTGTGTAGTAAAACCCTATCATAATACTAAGTATTGAAGTTTTCTATCCCTCTCTAGGCGTTTGTATTTAGTAATTTAAATCCTGAAACTGTTAAAATGTGCAAATTTCAGACATGTTTTGTGTATCTGTAAGATATTTCTTTTCTTTTCAAGTAGTTGTGAAAGTGTAGCAGAGGTGTGATAATTTTTTTAAATTTAGATTAAAACTATCGAGTTTTATTTTTAAAGAATACAGGCATTTATAAATTATTTAAACACGAAAACTAGTTCAGAAAGACTCGATGCCGTCCTCCTAAACAAAACATATGGTTACCAAACTTGGCATTGACTTCATAAATAATTAATTTTGTCATAATCTTTAACACAGTTTCTTCACACTCTATTAAGATTATATAGCTATATTGCTAACTAAAAATAATATAATTGTTTAGTATAGTATTAGAAGATAAGAAGAAAAAGAATTCAACCATATTACACTTCGTTATATTGAGAAGTCACTCTCAGTAGTAAAAGGATAATTATTTAAGCTTACTTTCAGAAGACTAATCAAGCGTATGAGACAACCATAATTTCTTTCTGTGTATTTATAAACGTGTAAGTATGTGCCTATGTGTCTGTGCGTGCTACTGTATTGTATGTGGGTGTGTCTTCTACAACCACGTATTTCGTTTTCTTCGTGTGCTTATTTCCAAAACTGCGACAATTTGAGAATTTTTGGTGCTGTGTCATATCTCGGAAACCACACGGCCGATTCAACTCAAATGCAATATTTGGATTGGTCATCATCTAAGCTTTCGATGAAAGTAAGTGTATTGTTGTATGTCTGTAATTTTGTAATGTATCACGACCTGAACTGTAACAATTTAGAATCCCATAAAAAAATCAGTTGTAACAAATTTTGAATTTTTAAAATTCATTATATCACCTTTAAATCAAACATATAGTTTAAGGTACGTCAATCTGTAAGATAGTGTAACGTAAAGAGATAAAGAATATGTGTCATGTTCCGAAACTTCTGCGCCATTTTAAAATATTATATTTTCAGAGATAATCGTCCAAAAATTATGTTTGTATTGTTATATGCCGGTTTTTTTCGTTACTACAACTTTGATTTAATTAGAATTCGTTGTCGTAGGTCTGCATTTTGAAATATAACACGATATGAACTATTTCAAATTTGGAGAAATTTCAGTTACTTGAAAACCAATTGTATTTCAATTGTATATTTAGGCTGTTTACTATCCTAGATTTGATTTTTTTTACTGATTAATAATGTAGCTCCGTGATTTTTAAAGATTTCTCGACATGATTACACAATGATAGTATTATATATTTAGAGAACAACTGACACATTTTTAACAAAATTTAATATTTTAAGATATTATCATGCATGCCTTCGTTAAGCTGTCTTTATTGCTGAAGGCTAACATTTTAGAACGTAGTGTGACACGAATAAATAAATTTTTATGTTATATTTCCAAAGCAGCATCAAAACTTATCCATTAGGGCTGTTTCATAACTTTGTTGAGTAAAGTATGCTTGTCACTTATATAAGGGTTATTTATTATTTTGCTGAATGGGAATAGGGAGAAGGAGACAAGCCGAGTACGTATTAGCAACTTTGGCTGGACTTTTCTCTACACAATAATAGTTTATAAGAGAAAAAATTACTTTATAGATATAATTAATGTCTTTAACATCAGGGGTTAACACGTTGGCACCATTCCTTGCTTCCTGAGTTAACATCTTTTGTAGCCATTTATCTGCATTTTTAAGAAGGGAAAGAACCAATGAACCAGTTATTTAGTATAGTTTTAAAGATCTCAAAATTTACTTTTCAATTTTCCTTGGTCCCATATGTCAGTTTCTCTCATTTAGTAGGTAGAATAAAAAATGTAATCACAATAATAAAAATATATATTTTGAGAGATAAGAGCATTTGAGTTTCATAACCAATTAATTGTAAAGTTAGTTATAATAATTTATTTTTTTATTTAGTGTTAGAAGATAGCAAAACACATCATCATAAAGCAACCTATAGTATTTATGAAATCACTCATAGTACAAAAAAAAGTGAATTTTTGTTTTAATAGAGGTCGGGAAGAAAATAAGTGGTGTGTGGTACATACATCTAGAAAATTGTATAAATTTTCGTGTTTGCAGAAATAATTAAGTTTTAAAACTGTATACATTAACGTTGACATTAGGTCAATCCGTAAAATATGAGTGGAACATTAGGGAAACTTGAAGGAAAGGAAAGAAGATGTGTCATTGATATGAATTAAAGCATTAGTGATTAAAACGATATAAGTAAAGCAATACTTGACGATGGCTGTACACATTTCTGACGTTCAGTTAGATTTGAGACCTACGGTGATCACACTGCTATTGTACAGCTTCTACGATATCGTGCAAAAAATAACAAAGAAACTTTTCAGTAATATTTATTCGAATAATAATATTTGCTCGTTCGGTATGATTGATATACAATGCGTATAGAGTACAGCTGGATTAAAATACCGTACTCTGTAACATTTGCTTACAGTTAGAGACCACCTACTTCCTTCCATTTCTTCATAGTTGGAAGGTTTACCGTTCCAAATGAATAACGTTTGAGCCGAATTTCTAACTAGCTTTTAATATTAATAATAAGACACTTTAAATTTAATGTCAGCTAGGTGTCACTTTACGCAAGTGTTATAAATATTTTAAAAAATAATATATAATTTAAAAATATTATTTTAAATACATTTTTTGGCCTTTAAGAATAAATATGTGTGGCGTACAAATTTATATTTCACGGTTGGTACCACCTCAGGTTTTACTGTAATACCC
The DNA here is from genome assembly GCA_003012365.1 of Medauroidea extradentata. NCBI lineage: Eukaryota > Metazoa > Arthropoda > Insecta > Phasmatodea > Phasmatidae > Medauroidea > Medauroidea extradentata. The sequence goes on from PNEQ01015097.1 coordinate 20,544, forward strand.
GTTTAAATAAAATTAAATATAACAATACTGAAACCTACATATTTCACGTAAATATAAGAAAAGCAATACACAATGCTCACGTTTGCCCTTACTGTGTTTTTATGTCTTTATTATGGCATTTAAATTGTATAAAATGTCTAATATATGTATATATATATATATATATATATATTTGTACCAAATGCTTACACAATTTTTTTTTCATAAAATTTAATCGGCTTTTGTAGATGGCTTTTGTAGCGAATTCCATATCACACCCATTATCAATAAATTGCTTAAGCTATGAGTGAGTTTATAAAAATTATTTAATTCAAATGGGAAACTTACTATCATCGCACACCAAACTTTATGACTGTGCATATTTTAACATATTTTAACACTTGAATTTATATTTTGTTACAGAAGTATTGGCAGTAGATGTTATATTAATAATTAGAAAAAAACAATGACATGCATGTGTTTTATCATAATCTTCACAACCTACGATCAGTGAATACAAAATTGATAGTTTCACTAAACAGAAACTGTATCATAAAATATCTAAAAAAGAAGTAAAGATAATCAAGGTTCACGTTTTTACGTATTTCTTTAGGATGTAAGAAAACGATAAAAAAATAAAAGAACTGGAAAGAGAGTCGGAAAAGTGATAAAAGAGAGATTATTTTAAAAGGGTAATTTTACTTCTTGATGGACAGAAATAGTAAGAAGAAAAGTTTGACGATAAAAACAATCTTATGTTAGGTCTGCTGAATCGAATACGAGACAAAAACGAAAAGAAACACAGTAGGATAGAAAATATGCAGAGTAAGTTAATATTAGCATTATCTATGTGTGCGTCCCCTTTTTTTTAAGTTAAGGTAATGCCAAGTCTTGTAAAGTTAGCTATTAAAAAATTATTTACTTTGCCGTCAAACATGCAGACTTAACTCAGTCATTAAATCCGATAGTAAAATTTAACACTAAAAACTGAAATAGAGATTTATAAACATTCGCCAGTTTAGTCTACTTTATGAGCAAATTTTAGTGACCAAATCAGTCACAAAGATCTTGGAAGGGTATATATAACATTATTTAAATATCTTGATTGTTTAAAATAATAATTCTAGTGCATTATTTGATATTGAAAGCGAGTCATACTCTATGATGAACAAATATAAAAACAGTTTTGAATAAAAATATCTCCATGAAGACTTTTCTAATTCAGCACCTCTTGTTAAAACTCTAGTAAATATCTTACAGCATCTGAATTTTTTGTTTGTGTGGAAATATTATCTCCAGAGCTTGTGTGTTAGGAACTTCCTGTTGTCAAGACCAATAATAAACTGAATGGTTTGGTCGGATATACGTCATTACCAGCTAACGTTGTTGAATCACAGAATACTCACAGTAACATTAAAATATAAAACACAAGAAAATGAGCAACAAAAATACATAATACACGTACCAAGAAAGCCGGAAATGTCCGTAGTCAACAAACATATAAGTAATTCCGAAATTGGAATAAAGTCGGTATATAATAAAAAAAAAAAAACAGGAAAAAGTAAACAGACATGAACCAAACATGACGCATGATAATTGCGGAAATGGTGGACGAAAGACAACGGGGACAACGCATAAATTGCAGCAGAGATAGCCGTAGACAGAAAAAAAAACACAGATGTTACTAGCAGGATCGTACCGACGACAACAGATTTAACGTTTCGGGAACTAGTATCTGTTCGTGTGTGCCTGACACGACAGATCTGCAGCGCATTAGTGAACTCAACGACATTATACATCACTTAAAAGTCCCACTTTGCAACAAAAAAGAATGTAAGTAGTAACGTCGTTTACACCAGTCGCTAAGTTCATATTAATACTTGAGTCGTATACTGTCGATGAAGTTAAATTGTTTCAGTTTCGACTGCAAATAAATATGCGCTAAAGAGCTATTTACTGTCGAGCTTGTAGCTTTTGTCTTGTAACTGTGTGTTAGTGTTAATCTCGTGAATGTAAAAACAGCAAAAATAAAAGTATTTTCACTGTAATTTTTAAGGGTGCCGCCTTCCTGAGCGGATTTACATGTTACAGGTTCATATACGACGGAGGCATAGAGCTTTCGGAATAAAGTAAGGACCAAAATTTTAACCTTTGAAAAATATCACTAGCCGTCACTGCATGTAATTCAACATTAACTATCGTTGCGTTACTGATTGTAAGGTTGGCAGCGAAATTACGCCATATAGTTCCGTGTATTTTTATAAGTAAATACAGCAATACGGAAACAAAGTCAACCGAAATCGACACAACTGTCTTTTATGTAATTTTTAAACTGTATTTACTAAACTTTATCGTTTCATACTGACAGCACAATTAATCTTAGACGCGCAAACATAAAGTGACGTGTCCAGAGAGGTTAGATATTTCACGTCGTTAGCCGTTACAAGCGGGAAGATACGAATTGACTGAATGTAGAACTTAAGCAGGGCTTCTTTGAGTGCTCACTTTATCCCGAACCACCTATATAAGGGCGACCTTAAAGCGAGCATCAAATTTTGCATCGCCCCAAAGAGCCAAGCGCTGAAATAGCTTGTACGATTCCCGCCGATCCATTCTAAATACGGGACTTTGAATGCGCTCTGCACCGATAATTTCGTCATTTTATAACTGTACCAATCAATTTCAAACTCATTCACATTACCTTAAGGTCGCGGTTCATCTCAGTTTTCAACGTCTCCTTTTATTTTTATATTTGTACCAGATATTTTTTTTTCTTATTTTAAACAGAAATTGTGACTGAATCTTCCTCTGAGGTAATTTGTGTATCTCTCATTTTTTTTTGCGTAATGAGTCGAAAACGTCAAAATTTGCATTTTATGGTTTAATGTACGCCACTAAAACCAACTGATATACCAAACCGAAAAAATTCACAGTGTATAACAATGTTGTAGGCTATGATTTGACATTATAAAAAATAAATAAATAAATAAATAAATAAATAAAAAAATTGCTGAATTTCAAAATGAAAATTTAAAAATGTTAAATTTTTTTAAATACAAAAATATACTTGTTTTTATTTTTATATGTATCAAATCACAGCCTGCCAAATTTCACACAGATAAAATGTTTTTCGGTTCCATAGTTTCCGAATAAGTGCATGTCAAAGTAGCCATTTGACTATATTCGCTACTTACCCAAAAAAAATATTGAAATTAATAAGTAAGAAAATAAATAAGAGTCAAAGTAATTGTATTAAGCAACAGAATTTAACCTTTGTAAATTCATCTAAAAATAGTTTAAAATATGTTTTGGGTATAACAAAGTTTTCGCATGTATTTGAATAGTTAATTAAAAAATAATATGGGAAATAATAAAGGCGTCGTTATGTAACTTAATAAATTTACTTTCACTCAAGATTATTTCATTCGTACCGTTTAAATAGTTTTCACTTTGGGAAAGTAGCAAGCCTTGCACGAAAACTATAGAACCAACAAATATGTTTAGTCTGTGAGAAATTACCATTAATTAGCATTAATATAATGTGTAAGCGATGGACAGCGTTTGGAACAGATATAAATTACGAAATCCTCGCTGCAGAACGCCGTCAAACAGTGACACTATAATTTTATTGGTAGAAAGTTTGTAGTAAAGTTTAGTGCTGGTCTGTATTTGAATTTAGCATATATTCGTTTGCTACATTTTGAAGAACGGCAGTTTGAGGAAACAGTTCTAAACTATGCTGGAGGGCTTAGAAACAGTGTTTCTTACGAGCAAGGCGTCTTCACAATGACATGTTACCCTCATGCGAAGTATGTTTTGTTTTCGTAAGCTGGTACAGAGTGAGCATTAGGAATTTTTTCGTTTAAAATTGTTTTTTCCGCTCATTACAACGCACCTGAAGCGCACGGTAGGCCGCGTCCGTAAGCGAACAAATTCCGTTGCCGTGTATTAAGGCCTTGTTACGGAGTTTTGCAGTGATTTCGAAAATATATTTTTTATTGCTACCTAATACTCATATCAAAATTTCGCTGCACAGTTTTGACACTTATATATTATAATATGTAGCTGGATTTTTTTGTAGAATTATACTGAACGGTTTTTTAGATCTCACTGCCCAAAGTACCACGTTTTTCGTCGTGAAAATAAGCAAAAATTAAGGAAATTATTTTTTTTTCTGGCTAATGGTACATTACATTAAAAAACGCGTCCATAGTATTGTGCATCGTGTGATTGCACATTGACTCAAATGTTTTCAAAACTTTTGGTTAAAAAATATTTGAGTTATTGGCACCAGTCTGAAAAAAACTCGGGAACAAGCCCTTAAAAGTACCAGACAAACACGTAGCATTTCTTTGTCTTAATTGTCACGACATGAACTTATAGGGCTGCCATTGAAAGCCAGAAGAGATGATCTAAGGGCGTATAGACCGCAAGCCACGTCAGAGTATTATGCTTTGTGACGATGATGCATCAAGTGCGTGATCACCCATACTGATTCTTCGTCTCTTAAACTTGGACATGCAATATGCCTCAGACAGACCAAACCCTTGAAATGTGCAGACACAAAAATAATGATAAAATACCATATTGCGCACGTTTGTTACGGTAAAACTACTTTCCCTCGTAAAAAAATATTTAATTAATAATTTAAATAAAAGCTACAAAAATATAATTTATCTACTTGTGTCATCTGGCACTTCGAAAAAGTAGGGAGAAAAATATTACATACATTAGAAATTAAGTATTTATTAAGCTTATTACTAATGACATAAATGTATTCTCACCAATTTTAGAAACCCTTGTTTTTTACAAAAATCTTTCTAGCAAGATTTTGGCTAAACAATTAAACGTTAGAAATTACTTTCTACATGAATAACATGCATTGGGTAGAGTGGTGTTGATTAGAAGTGAAAGAACATGACTTTAGTTGTAAATTTAGCAGAAAGAGCCAATGGGTAGGAATGTGATCATTAATATATCCAGTATTGCAAAAGGCTAACACTGAGATCCGGAATGAATGACAGAGAAAGTAGGCTAAAAATATGTACTAGTGATTTCAGCTGATTGCTTAGCTTTTTCATTGCCTAGTTTAAGCGTTTATAACGAGCGAGATATTTTGCTCAGCGTTCAACATCGAGGTCTTTAACGATGGTGAGGGGTGATACGATGTGAGTATGGATCAGCGCCAGAATGAAAGGGCGTGGGAAACGGGAGATCCCCGAGAAAACCCGCCGACCAGCGGCACGATTCCCACATGCGAAAATCCAGGGACCGACCCCGCCGGGAGTCGAGCCCGGATCGCAGTGGTAGGAGGCGAGAGGTCTGACCCCTCAGGCACTGCGGCACCAAGCGCTTGGAATAAGACATACATTTTTGATTCTGAGTAAAGTGTAATAATTGACGGAAAAGTAAAATAATTTTTTGACTTTCGCTTATTACAAAATTTTGTTCGTTGCGTATGGACATACTGAAGCCTGAATAGGAAAGGCACAGACAAGGTTTCAAGGAATTTTTGTCGTAGGATCTTAAGAAAATTATTTTGTTTTATTACTTAAATAACTAAATTTACTAATAGTTCTTTGGTAAAGTTACATTGGAGAAATTATGATGCCGTCATGAGGTTAAAACTCGAGCTAAGAAATCCTTCACCATAAAGGTGACACATGTTATTTGGCGTTTCGACAAAACGAGAGAAATGCTCGTAAGTTGCTGCGTCTGAAGTAAATTACTTCTTAAGGAAAATACTTTATCGCTGTACAAGGACGCAAAAAATATTAAGTAAAATGAGATGTTCTGAGTAACAATAGAAAAGAAAGGTTATAAATTAAACAGTGCTTAAACAAGTACAAGAAAGTGAACCAGTTTAACAGTAAGTTTGAAGTGAGAAATGAATCTTGTTTCAAACACAAGATGAAAGAAGAGGTCTGATGGCGGAAGTATTAGGAAATATGGCAGAACGGAAGGAGAGGGAGATGAAGAAGGAAATATGCGACTGACGGACATCGAGGCAGATTAAAGACTCTGGAACAGATGTAAGTTTTACAAGATGCAAGCATGTGGTGAGATATACTGTGTGAAAACATGCTTGGTTATAGAAATATTTTAATATTAAGCTATTAGTTTGACTGTGTGAAGGGTAGTAGTGGTTACAGTAAAATAATTCAAGTGTATCTCACATACTAGTACAGTTATTTCAATAGGTTGTTTTATATACAAAAATTACCCTGAACTTTTAAAACTGCGATGTAATTGATTCCTTGTCACCTTTCTATTGGTTATTAGCTAGTCTATGACAAGCGTTGTATAGCATACTGGACAAGGTTCAGGGTTTGGTTAGTTATAAAGTTTTCTTTTAATGAATATAGTTTTTAGGTCGAGTTTAAGAGTAGTCTTATGGACGCTGTATTATTCTACTGACAAATTTAAAACACATAGTCGACATACGTTTCTTCATAAGCGTCGCCAAAATTAACAAACTCGGTTCTGACTCGCTCGTGTATAAATGGCGTAAATCGATAATGTTTACAGTCACACATAGAGGTGTACAGAGCTTCGTGACGAGCAGTTTGAAATAAAATACTATCAGTGGTAATACAAATAAATTAACCCAAGAATAACGCAGCAGGATGCCCACAATCTACACAAGGAATGCCATACCGTAACACCCAGTTCACCAAGTGCTACATCTAGTCCACTGTCCCTAACGCGTAGAGTTGGGAAGTATCCCTACGTCGCCCTACAAATTTGTACTAAGACATACAAGTAGCGCACTGCTGTGGACCCGGATTTAATCGACCTACTGGTTAGCTGAAGCTAGTTTAACCTGGCAAAAAAAAAACAATTAGTAGTTGCTTCTGTTCTAAACACACGTGTCAATCGATTTATGGAAATCTCTGGAACTCATGTAACACAAGTGTCCCATCACATTGTTCACCTAGGAGCGCCGCACACTGCCTTGTCATATACATACAAACACTTACAGTTGAAGGCACGAGTATTTCGCGTATTAATCTGGTAGCAGTCTAGACTTCTCAGTCCTATACACACACTGGCCAAAGTCGAATATCCATTGGCTTCTAACCGTACAAGTGGGTAGCCCCACGAATTATTTTATTATTTACTACTGACTTGCAACCTCCAAAGGTGTGTCAAAACAGCTGTCATATAATCACGGAAGTTACAGTGATATACAGGTTATTGGCGTTCAACCTGACCTACAATGAATACGCGAAATACTCGTGCCTCTACTTATAGTTGACATACACCGTATATTGTGCGTGTCACCAACAGTGTGTGACAAGACGAAGACGTGGAACCTGTGTCGTGTAAGGCCTGGCTTGACTAAAGTGCTAACACCTACATCAAAGTGTCGGGGGTGTGGTAGTGTGACGAGCCACTCTCGTGCTAGGCTGTAAACTCCGCCACGAGGCACTTGACGACGTCTCCCGCCAACAAGCTGTTACGCGACGCACGCTCTCACACCCCACATAAAAGGTAAATGCACACTTGTGAACGAGCAGCCGTATTTCCCACCCACGCCCTGCTGTGTCAGCTCCAAGCAGGGTGTTACATATAACAACAGCCTTGCTTGGAAGGCGAGGTGAGGTGAGAGGGTCTTAGAGCACTTTAACAACGAGGCATTAAGAGCCGATGAGGGTGAGGTGAGGTAAAGGGACAAGCACAACAGCGATGTCCGAGTCGGGATTCAAACCCAGGACCTCTCGTACCGTAAACCAACGTCTGATATATTACTGAGGAAAGGCTACCCTCGCTTAGATTACGACGCTAGCAGATGTTGTCGGCGGGTCCAGTGTAATTATAGGTAGGTCAGTAGCTGGACAAGGCTAACGAAGGCCTCAGCGATTCGCCCCTCCCGCACTGAAGACAGGATTACAATGAAAGGTGTCTGGGGAAAAAGTTCAGTCTTCTACAAGCCTTCTAATAGTCTCCAGGTAGCCTGGCTGGTCCTGGGTCGAGACCTACGACATGCCGTCCGTTGTTGGCGAGTACCCTCATCGTCAGTCTCCGGCATCATGATGATTACTGTTGGCGTGAGGTGTCCAATGAGTCATCCATCATCAACATAGCAACATAATTAAAATATATCTGATGAACCACTCCTTAACTTAACAATGAATTTATTTTTAATAATCAACCACGTTGAGTAAAACCACAATAATTAGAAGAACACCTTTCGTTTAACAGAAACCCCCACGATTTACGTTAACTTCTTCACAAGTTTCAGTATAAAGTGCTTCCTCTGTCTACAAATACCAACTTCCACAACTTATGTGTAAAACGCTCTTAAATATATGTTTTATAACAAGGGACAAAGTCCCAGCACTCTTGAATGCTTTAAACAGCAACCCTGTCAGTAACATAAATTATATTCATCCTTCTATTGCACTCAGAATTGTCATCACTTTGCAAGCTTCTGCTCTGATGAGAGAACTTTCAAAAACTGAAACTCATTTTAACTCCAGTGACTCAACAAAAACTCTGACGTCAGCAGAAAATATTGTTTAATATAATCTAAGGTATACAAAACATAACTGGTGATTTCAGATACCACGACAATTGCACATTTCTTATTGAAAATCCTTATTTTGTAGAAAAATTATGTTGATTTATTTAGTAATTGGAAAAAATATGATTAATTAATAAATCAACAATTTAGAATAATTTGTTATGTCATGGTTTGGTTGTTACTATCAAACGCAATAACATACTTCTGATAAAATTTCGGCTCTGGTTAACGTTATTTACATTGATGTCCTATATTGTGTCATATCGTAGATGAGATTTCGAAATGTAAATAAGGTATTTAAAATTATTTTCCGATTGGTTGTTACAATTGCAAATTACTTCATATTGTGTGTCCTGTAAGGATTGCGTGTCTGTACTGTGATGCTCCCGACGCTGTTAGTGGACAACATGCTGCGTTCGTGACTCCATAACCGAGGTGTCGGACGCCGTCACAGATAGTTGTGCAGCCTACTTCTCTCGCCGAGGAAACAGTGCGTTTGTCACGAAAGGTATAACGAACGGCAAACATACCGTATACGAGATAAATGTCAAGAAATTACAGTTACAAAATGTACGCCAGAGAATCCGCGACAACTCACAACGAATATAGAACGCGTTTAAATGTGGAACAAAAATTTTGATGCATTTTTATGAGTGAGTGAAGACAGCTCAGTTAGTTCTAATTAACGAGGTTTTCAAGGCTGACCAGTGGTGACATGCGGTGAACACAGAACCGCATCAGAAAAAAAAAAGTTGGAACGTGATATGTCGAGAAAAACCCACTAGCGAACGGTTCAGTCCTGCACGGTTCCCAAATGCGAAGCGTCACGGTGGTTTAGTGGTCTGACCACTCGCCTCCCACAAGGGCGATGCGGATTCGTTTCACGGCGGGGTCGGACTTCGGATTTTCGCAAGTGGGAATCGTGCCGGACGATGCAGTTGGTCGGCGGGTTTTCTCGGGGAGTTTCCATTTCTCCCCGCCCCTATCATTCCGGTGCTGCTCCATACTCATCTTGTCATCACTCATCAACGCTAAAGACCTAGATGTTAAGCGCTGACCAACATTTCTCAGCACCCAAACGCAAAAATCTGAGTAGACGCCACCGGGAATCGGATCTGGATCGCATTATTGGCCCTGGAATGAAGACATGAAATTTGGCACTCGAGTGTTATGACAATTTTAAGGCGTAGGCAGTGCAACAATTAGCATGTTGTGAATGAAATGCAACTAATGCACTCTACTTCGCATAACTTACGCAGAATTTTACGTTTCTAACCAAGCGATGTTTTAATTATTGTAAATGTTTTATCCCATATCGGGCGAAATTTTTAGTTCTAAATGAGCGCGATACGTCCATTCAACAGTTTGTACTATAATGTTGTCTTGCATTGTGACGCATATTACTCACTATTTATAGTTAACTGTTCATACTAAGATTATAGAAATGACCTGAAGTTGTTCAATACATAATATAGTCATGAACATATGACTACATATTTACGAATTCTGCCAAATATCTTACATCCTTACCTGTTGTTACATATACGGTAAAATACGTGTTTTGTAAAATATTAAGTTGAGCATAAAACCGAAAGCAAGGTCGTGATGGCAATGTTCTTCATTTCCCGCTGTTGACAGAAGCAACGTAAGATTCGTGTGCATAACCTTCGACGCTGTAGGCTGACTACACCGCACCAGCTACTTGCTTACCTCTAGACTTGCTGCGTCACATAGCAATTAGCTGTTCGGGTTTTAAAACATTATGCACTAAAAGCATTACCAACTCTTAGAATAAGCACAGTTTCGTTTACTATCTTTCAATAACTACTTGTACAAGACTAGCGCAAGCCTGAAAACGTTCCTGAAAACCAAAGCACATAAAATATCCATACATAAACGCCTTACGATAAACATGTTTTAATCTACAAACCAAGAACCCCAACAGGTAGACATACTAGATTTCACAGCACGTGCAGATAAGACACAATAGCCAGTTATCACTTTCTTCCATTAATCTAGGTCGAAGTTGAGGGAAAAAGTCGCCAGGAACAAATTTTTAGAATTGCATTATGGCATCCCGCGAAATGTTTCGTAAACTAACTTAAGCTCATTTACAATTCATAAATTACAAAATTCCGACTGTTTTAGTAGTCACAATAGCCCTACTGAATTTTCATTGACACCTGCAAGTACATCTGAGTTTTTATGAAAAAGTTCTGTGTTTTAAGACTTCTAAAATTTTGAATTTTTTGCCACTTTAATCGATTTAAAAAATTACAAAAATACTTTCTAATGTAATTTAAAACATGTCAAATAGTGGCCCGTAACATGTAGTTTTAAGTATGAATTTTTAAATTAATTTATGTTCACTGGTTTTTGCGACTTACAAGAACTGAAAACGTGCAAATTTTGACTTCAAAGTGCCATTATGGGAAAACTGGTTGAGCTAAGTTTTTTTCGCAAGGGGGAAACGAAATCCCAAGTAACGTCTACAACACTATTTCATACAAATATTTAATTATGATTTTTTCCAACTGGTCGCCCTTAAAGCATGGATGACTGTATACTTAAGTACAAAATTACTTAACGAAAATTAATGTACTTAAGTCACAACAAAGTGTGTAGTCTAAAGGTTGTGATGTCAAAGTAAACGATCTATTGACTAGATAATAAATTTAGGCTTAACTATTTAAGAAAACCTTATTTACTTAAAAATTATCTTTGCGATTCTGCCAATGAAAGCGTTTTAAATCGTACGAGAGTTGTACTGAAGGACGAAAATTACTATCAGATGTGTTTTGAAAGCACAGTGTTTAAAATAACTATTATTTTTTACGAACCTTCCTCGAGTCATGAGTGTTTTAATTTAACATTTTTAACTTTCTCAAAAGCTCCTTGTAATCGAAAATAGTCAAAAAATAATAGTTTGTGTATATTGTATGCCTATAGAGATTAAAATGTAAAAAAAGTCAGTGTGAAAATATGTGAGATTATTGTAAGAATGAGAAAAAACTAACATTTTAAACAAAAACTAATTGTTACAAACAAAATTAACTACGCGCGTTTTAACGTATAACTCTTCGAACTTGCGTGCAGGTTACACAACAATAAGAGTTCATTTGTCCGTTGAGTAGTCATATCATTCAGAACTATGCTCACAAGAAACATGTTTAAAAATACCGCTGTCTGCAAATTTAAATTTTTTTAATGTCTTCCGGATATTTTTCTGTTTGTTCACCGTAACAAATTTTTCATTTAAGAAAACGAGCTTGTATGTATTTTACTACGAAAATTTTTCACGAATATTTAATGATTAAATACATTTTGTGATAATAAAGTTCCACGAAAAAATTTTACGTTACATGTATTAAACGTGTAGCGTGAAAAATATTGAAATTGTTACTTTAAATTTATAACTATGAATTAATTTTACATTGGGAATGACACGCACGTATAGAATCAGAGAGGAGGAAAGGAGAAGAGGGGAACTGTTAAGGTACACTAAGCCTACATGCAATTTACTAGTAAATTTATGTGACGTAAAATATTAAAGAATCTTACTTCAAATTTTCTGTATCGATTGTTGCGGTTTTTTCTTCACGAAACCGAAAATAGATATGAGGAAGATTAGAAGGGAAACAACATTCAATTTTACATTTAACAAGACGAGCACTGGCATAAAATGTTTACCCGCTATAATTTATTTAAAAACTCAAACAAATTAATAAGTATTGCTCAGAAGTTAAGCAGTGGATGCACTCCCCGAAATTAATTCTTCCCTCTTCGTGTTGTTCAGTTTTAAACGCAGCAGTTGGGACTGCAATAAAAAAGGTTTTTTTTTTGTAATGTGCATTTTCCTGTCCCGTTAGCTTTTTCCCACTCTTCCTCTTTTTCTGTTTATTTTTTTGCGCCATGGATTGTAACTTGTTGTGATAATGTCACGCAGGTGAGAACAACACGCCCCGTATTGTCCTGAAATATTCTGTGTGGTAGTTCCGTTTATTTCCGAAAGCCGTGTCTGAACATTAACCAACCTCCAGGGTCTCAGGGCGTTAATTCTACATGTACTGTTTCACGATGAGTCGTTAGAGATGGAACTTGTTTTTCTCTCCCAATCATTTTTCCCGTCGCTATTGGTTACTAACACGGTACTTTTAGAAATAAAAATATTTGTTTATTCTTTTAAACACAAACTAATACTCAGTAAACTGGAAGTTCGTGTCGTATTACTAGGGACCCTGGTTTTCACGAAAAGAATTTTGCCCCTCTTTGTTTCAGTGCCTTACGTGCACATCTGCAATTCTGCTTCATGATTATTGGCAGTGTGTCTATATGAAGAGCCGTATATCATTTGTCTGAGCCAAATACAATATAGTCTCTGCAACACCTCACGGCTGTGATTTGCCGGTAGAATCCCAAGGCTCGAGAGAGTTAAAATATCCAATTTCTGACCACGAAGCAGAACTGCAGATGTGCACGTACGGCACTGAAACATTCTTTTCGCGAGAAACCAGTGTCCCTACACATTAGAAATTGACCCTTGACTTATTTGACATCTCCATAAGGACTCTGCGCCAATGATAAAGAGGCAACTCAATGCTGTCCTAATCATGTGGTATCTACCACTGTGCTACTCAGCGAGAAGCGGTAAATATGAAGAATCACTACTCATCGTGTACCGGCCAAACTATCGATTTTAGACATATAGTTTACTGGTGAATAATGTTTGTGATGACGTTCTAAGTAGTCCTATGTAATTTTTTTTGTTAGGTTAGGTTTTATTTAGGTTAGGTTTTTAGGTTAGTTTAAGTTAGTTTAGGTTAGTTTAAGTTATATTAGGTTAGGCTACGTTATTTTAGTTTAGGCTAAGTTAGGTTAGTTTAGGTTGGGTTAAGTAAGGTTACCTAACCTAGCATAACTTAGCCTAAAAAACCTAACTTAACAAAAATTTTTTTTACGTAGGACTACTTCGAAAGTCGCTAGAAACATTTTCCATCAATAAACTGCATGTTAAAAATCAATAGTTTGGCCAATACACGATGAGTAGTGATTCTTCATATTTACCCAAGAAGCTAATAAGCATATGTTATTTAGGTGCGTAAACGGATATTCTTGGAAGCTAGCCAGTAGGTCAATGAAGCCGAGCATTATTCTGATCTCTAGGTACTAACTTGAGATCAATGATTCGCATGTCTGAATCCACTGTTCTATGCATCTGGAGCCCCACATATTCGTTCATTGCATACTGTTATATTAAGTAGCAGCTAAAAAATGTTGGGGTTAACATACGACAGTGTATTATAACATGCAGGTCATTTAACTCGCGAAATATTCATTTCCCTAGGCACAATATATCCATGCATTTACCTTTCAGGAAGCGAGACCGATCCGAGCTACTAATGGCGTCAAAATAGCATAAAAATAATAATCCATTTATGAGACGACGTTAAATCATCATTATATCGTGATAAAGTACGACAAACACTCAAACTTGCTTACTCATTTAGCACAGCCGGCATGAAACTAATACGAATCATTAGCGTATGAAATGTAAACTATAACTTACTTGAAAACGGCGTTTATTTTAAAATGTGTTATTTTTAAAAATACATGCACCCCAACAAACTATTTTTTCTTTTGTCTTGTATCGCAGGAAAAAAATTCAGAAACAGTAACTAATCCACTACGAGCCAAGTTGAAAATCTTTAAAATGAAGAGCCTAAAACTTATCTTATTCCATGCTTATTAGCTATGTACTAACATAACTTGCCACTGCGATAAATAACGGCAATATATATTTATTTTGATATTTGCACACAATTTAAAATGTCTGGCAAAAGTTATACAACACGAATCCAGAGAACATTACTAGTTGTCTTAATACACATATACAAAATACCATACGTATAATATTGCACTCGAGTAGTAACATTCAATACGACGTTTATTTGGTAACCAAAATTATTTTTAATACATTTTCACAGCTTAACTAGCCGCGGAATACTGTAATTCAACTCTATATCAACCATTCCGCGATAATTCTAAATAATTTTGTTACAAACTTCAGACAGCTATCTGTTAACAGTTGATCTGCTCATATAAATATTACTACCTAAAACTTTAAAAGCACTACCAAACATGTACTAAGTTAACGTGGTGTAGCTTATCAGAGAACGTACACACCAAATTACTATTTTCGTGTATATAAATAAAATAAATAGATATACAAACATACATGTGTACGTGTATATATATATACATATCTACAGTGTATATAACAATATTGTAACATTATTAAAATATTGGGGGGAAAATTGTATTCATTATGAAAACTAATTTTTAAGTTTAGCCAAGTCCTCAATTTTAATTTTATTGAATGACTACAACTATGTGAAGCACAATAAAGATTTCCTCAAAACACTTCAAGAAAACCTCGCTGCATCACAGTATCAGACCGTACCTGACTTTTGAACAACGTAATAGGAATATATTGTGATAGGTCACAACCAGTTTACCTGACAAGAATTGAATAAGAATACTGAAGTGTTGGCTATTGTATCTAAATAATAAAAAAATAGTAATGTCTTATGAAGGTTAGCTTAAAAACTGACTGGTAGGAGGGTTTCGTTTTCGAAGGCAAAAGAGAAGTTTCAACTTACACATATGTATGTATTTTATACATAAACTGAACGTTATAAACATATTCAGGACATTAAATTACAATAAACTGTTGAGAAATACTTTACATCATAGTAGTTGCCGAGAGGTGTTTGCACATACTGGTACTTCAGTTTTCAGAACAAAGTCGGAAATTTGTCACTCTCCAACTAGCAGACAATACTGTTTTTCGTGCAGTGTGTATGTAACAGAACGACCCATTTATGGCAAGAAACCACAAACTCAAAAGTTTGCCCGGCCAGCCACCAAATTTACTTCTGAGCAGAAGTCATCAATGTGTGCATTAGGCAACAGATACGAGGGAAGCTACCATTTTAATGTCGTTGAACAAGGCTTTATCAATTATATTTAATAATACAGAAGTGAAATAGCTGGTAGGATGGCGAACTCAGTCACACACGCCAGCAAAATGGCTTCGCTGGCCAGCAACATGGCGGAAACACCTACTGACAATACGGATAAGGTGGCTGCCTTGCTAGCCGGCAGCCAGGCCAATAGGAAACCTGCCGTATCACGCAGGAACTAAACAGAAACAGAGCTGGTATCAACAGCCACCAGCAGCCAATAGGCGGAGAAGTTCACCCGCATCAAATACGCCTCACCGTCTCTTAACGTCTGTACTACTAGTCTGCAGCTATACTTTGTTTTATATGACTAATAAGTAGAGATGATGGTTTATCGCGGGAAAACTTGACTATTTGCTAGGCTTCAACGTACGTTCAGCTTATCAAAAGATTACTGGCTTTTCCTTGTACGTGGAGCTACTGCCCTATTTGACCTATAGCCAATAAGAATACCGCTATTTTAATATTTGATGCACGTTATTGGTCTATAGACAGCTACGTTGTGTCAGTGTTTTCAAGGCTATGTCGGCACAAAACATTTTCGCGATATACC
>PNEQ01015097.1:36724-87563 GCA_003012365.1 Medauroidea extradentata
GCGGACTCCGAACCAATGGCGGACATGCGTAAAAACGCTCACGGACTCCTGCGCTACATCGTCAAATGTTCAAATGCTCACTCACTGGAGCAGCAGCCAATGAACAAATATAGCTGAGGACAGTGCACACAGGACTGTGGAGTCTAGCCTGCTGGGCGTTGAACCCGCGAAATATCCGGGCCTCTAACCATCATCTCTACTAATAAGTAGGGCCACGATTTCATGACGAAAATGTTTTTACAACACTTGGTTTCAATGCGTCATGTGCACATCTGCAGCTCTGCTACATCGTCTGTGATTTGATGATTTTACTCTCACTGGCCTTGGCAAATTACATAGGTACGGAGTCGCAATAATCTTATTTTGATTAGTGCAGTCAAATGACAGTCACGTCTGAACAAAGACACGCTGCCAATAATCATGCAGCAGAACTGCCGATGCGCACGACAATGAAACAAAGTAGGCCAAAAATATTTTCGCGATACAATCGTGGCTCTACCAATTAGTTAGGCAGGACCCGTACATTTCGCGTTGTTATCTGAGTGCATACAGGACTCTATGTTTCTGTGTGGTCATAAGCTACAAGTACTGTCGTTCGACAGTTTGTGTGACGCGTCTGGATGTCCTTATCAACCAACCAAGTGTATAAGGTTGAATATAAATCACACTCTATCAATATCATGTAACGTATACACACCAAATTACTAATGTTCGGAGCGAATAAAATCAGAGAGTGTGTACAGCTACGTATACGCCAGTGAATTCCATCACGCCGCCAAACGATAGCAAAATTTGTACTTCTCTGTAAATTAGGACTATTAAAATTATTTCCTGTGAGTTAAAATGACAACTTATTAACATTTCTCTAATTCAATCAGTAACTTGACTCCTCGTCCCTCCCCCACGCATTCTAAATTCACATTGACTACAGAGCCGACAAGTGGACTTGAATTCGGGTGAACACAGGTTCGACTCACAGTCCGACTATCATAAATCAGGTTTTCTGTGGTCTTCCGAAAACATGCTAGGCGAATGCTGAGACTGGCTATAAATACCGGCCATGGTCGGTTCTTTATTTATTTCTTGCCTGCCTGAAGAACTGGCTCCTTCACCAATGATTTTGCTGTCTACGAGATGGTGGGTGCTCCCATCATAGTAGGATATAGAACATGCGCAACTGCATTAATTTAAGGTTTAAGTGCGTTGTTCTGAAAGTACATATAATGGTATGTCAAGACTGTACGTACATTTTATATTGTTAATGAAACCATTTTCCTCATACAATTCGCCATTTTCCTCTAACAAATACATAATCTTCATGCAGCTGTCTGACACAATTTCTTGAACTCCATGTCTCCATATTCTCCTGTCTTCCTCTTCTCCTACTTTCAGGTGGTTCCAAGTTCCATATTGTTTCGTGTCATTTTTCCCTATATATTCTATTGTATTTATCTTCTCTGTTCAATCCTATCGATGAAGCCATACTCCATGTTCATTTTATCTTTGATAGTTTTATAAATTACATCTTCTAGTTTTAACACACTACAAATTCTTCTCATCGCATCTTTCGCCATGTTTATATTTTGTGTTATATGTGTGGTCATGGTGAATTCAGAAAGGATCTAAATACATTCGTATTCTAATATTTTCACATAGTGAGTTTTCTTTACCTTGCGATTGAACATTTGCCGCCACATGCAATTAATAATAATTTAGTAATAAATGTTATTTCCGAATTAGGTTTGTACATTTTAGTTTTGAGAGGGCACAAAAAAAGGTATGTTTAAAAGTTTAAAAACTTTATAGTTAGTATAATGCTTTCATAAATTTGTCTTGTTAGAATGTACAATTCGTCTGTTATAATGTCCTGTCAGCTAGCTATCCCACAAGTAAAAACATATTTTATAATCATATGAAGACCGCATTTAAACTTCTCGGTACTTAATTTTCCTAGAACCTATCTTGACTAAATGTTTTACAAAATGTCATAAAATTTTTTATAATAAATTAATAAATTAGTCCACAATGGAGCAAAGTTTCTTACGCATATTTACGTCGCGTTTAGAGGGTTAAAGTTTCAATCACAAATGTTATTTTTAATGCAATATCTCTGCTTTATGTGGTCCTGGTTACGACATCCGATGTGAAATATCTTTTTCGGAACGTTTTTATTTGTTTGGTATGTCATACATGTAATACAACTTTGAATAGGGACCACTGTGCCGATAATACTCTATCAAAATCCACGGTATTTATATGAAGCTTGTAAAAATAGTTATAATAAAACAGCCCCGCAGTTTGTGACAGTATCGAGCTCTTTATTTTTTGTGCGGATGAACATGTCTGACGTTGACATCCACAAACAAAAAGGAATAATGGAATGAAGATATAAATGATAAGCATAACATTTTCAAACAAAACACGAAGCATAGATAGATGTGTGATTTATTTTTTTAGCGTGTGAATATCGAGTACGGATATATTCATTAAAATAGGTTTGATTTGGATATTTATGAGTTGTAGTTGTATTCAGATTTTAAAATATCTAATACCGAATGTTTGATTGAATACGTGTACATTTATCTAGGAGTCCGAGGCACATCCTTTTCCTGATAACGCAGCCAGTCTTAATGTTTCCAAATATTTGGAATTGTTTAGTTATCGTAAGCTACAAGTTAACTTTGGTTTACAGAATATTTAAATCTAAAATAATTGAGGTAGCCAGAACCTTATGTATTATTGGGTACTTGACAGCGGGTTAGTGTGTTACTTTCGCACAAACGAATTACAAGTGTACGAAAGAAATTCAGTTCAGTCGCAGTTAATGATCGAATTTTAATCCTTAATATAAGTTTTATTGTTACTGACAATATTGTTCGCTAGAACATAAAACAAAAAGAACGTATAATGTTTAAAATAAATTTTCGAACAAAATTAGTTGGAATATTGGTAAACTACTGCCAGGAATAAGTAGAAAGGTTTAGTTCATAGATACCTATATATACATTTCTGTAACAACACGTTGTAATACTATGTCTTATGTGTTAACATTTTTTGTTGCCGTTTAATTTTTATAATACGTATACAATATTTATTTTCTAAAGTGTGGGGTTCTCTGATTTTCGCAGGGATCTCCTGTTTACCTCGTCTCTTAAAGCGGACGCCTACCCCATGCTTGAAACACGTTGCAGTATGTTCGTAAACAGGTTTTTCTACGAAAATATTCCATGTGTGCCCATTGTGCCAACGTACGAAAAGATAACAAACTTCAGACAAGGTCGGAACCTCATTGTTAAGACACCACGCTCATTAAAAACACTGTTTCTAAGCCCTCCAACATGGCTAAAAACGGCATATTCAGACTGCCGTACTTCAAAATGTACTAACAAGATGTATGTGAAACTCAGATTGCGACCTGCGCTGAACTTAGCTGCAGACTTTCCATCCAATAAAATTATATGGTCAATGTTTAGCGTCCCATAGTAAAAACCGTTCGGCGGTAACCTCGCACGCTAATTCAGTGCTTGGCTCGTTGAGGCGACGCGGCATTTGATGCGCGCTTCAAGGTCGACCTTACTGCTCCGTCGCTTTTGAGCCTCTGACGCTCGGCGCTAGAGACGCCGATGTTAAGTGCTGACAAAAAATGTTCTACAATTTTATGATAAAAAGTGGGTTTGATTTTAAAATTTTACTGTAAGTTGATAATTCGCATGCCAGCGATTATTTTGATCAAAATGAAACCTAAAATTATTAATAGGTGAATTGCTACCAATAACTAACTCTAACATATACGATACTAACAATATGATAAATTATTGGAGTGAAACATGTATAGTAAATATTTTTGAGTTTATGTAATTTATAGTCATTTTTGATCATTAATGGGCGTGTAACACAACGAAGTTTCCTTGCCTAAGGGAAAGGTTTAGCAGAGTGGTAGCTGATATAATGGAAAATAAGTAATCTGAAGCATTTTTTGTAAACATTTTGTTATTTATATGAAATTCGCTGTTAAAACGGTGCAAGAAAATGTACTGAGAAGCAATAAAAGTATTGTGCAGAATATTAAGATGAACATTCATTAAAAGTATTGCTAGAGTAGGGACCACAACATAAATTTTTTTTTGTTACGCTTTTTATCTATTGTATGTCTAGCCAATGGCGGCCAAATATCTGTATAAATATTCAAAGAAGTGACGACTATACATGAACCAATATACCACGTAAAATACCTTTATGGAGCAAAGATACGCTCCTGACCTTTGTTCATCCGATATCTAACCATCTATATTCTAGCCAAGCGATTATTAACGTACTTCATACGTCCATAGTTGCTGTTGGCCATAACATAAAATGAATGTCTTAAATTAGTACATATTCACAAACAGTAGGACTCGTTGGCATCGTATGTACTGTTCTAAAATAATTAAAAATTACTTTCAGCAGCACGGCAGCGAGTACGTCAAGGAACGAGTTCAAAAACAAAAATTCACCTGTGTCCTCGTAATATCAACAAAAGCAAATACGTATAATTTGATAGGTCACGTATTTTATAGCGCCTCTAGAACAAGACATACAGGCTTACTGTTTATTCAGCTGTACAAAAGATAGCGGTGTTGACTAAACTTGTAGTTTTAAATTAAATGGTAATTCATTTTAGTAAATGTTTTTTATGAGAACACTGAACATTTTCCCGGAAATGTGTTTTTAATTAAAAGTAGGCTAGACGTGATACGCAGAACACAGACAGGAGAAAAAATATAGAAATCAATCTAACCAGATTAAGCAGAAGCTGTTGAAGAGTACCTCATATTTATTTTATACAATACACTTAATTGTTACTTAACAAAAAACAGTATTTTCAATAGATACAAATTTTGTTATGCATTTTTGTATTGGTATTGTTTCAAGAAAGAAAGCGGAAAGCCGAAGGATAATAAATATCATGTAACACAAGTTTTGAGATGAAACTAAAATACTGTGGCTGCTGACACGTATAAAACGCATGAGATTTCTGTACAGAATACACCGCTTAGTAATAAAAGGATACCAAATGATGCTTCAAAAACTGATTTGTAATAAAAGTTACATAAATGTAAAATGTTTCAAGGATAATCGAGAGAAATAACAGGACAAAACATGCCGTACTTCTCAAACTATACAACTGAGTTTTAACTTTTTGCTTGAAATGCTGAATATTACGTGTATATTCTAACATCTTTACGTTGGATATATATTTCCAACATACAAGTTTGTAATGATGTTACAAATGCACTGTACGCGGGCAAAAAGAAAATAAGACAAAGTAAGTTGGTTGTCTAGTTTTTTTTGCAATATAGAGTTTGCAGATGCTGAATGTATAAAAGTACTTAAATACGTCTCTGCGATGTAGTCGTTCACTCTAATATCCGCAATTTTTACTGTTTTTCTTCTTTTTCTCAATGTTTGCCGAGGGATAGTAAAAATATGGCGAGAAAAAAAACACAAAACAAATGGGATTAATGTCGTCCTTTGGTAACGCCCTCAATATTCCATTTTTCTCGGTGACTTAAATGTCCGGTGCATGGTATCTAGTAGGTCCTCCAGGAGATCGGCTTGAAAGCCCTAGCTTCATGCTGAGCTGATCGTGTATTGGACCTGGAGTAGCACTGGTTGAAACTTCTTCTCTTAGGAACAGGTCCGGAGGGTTTGCAGTGTGGAATGTCTGAGCTCCTCTTGGGCGGCTTGGTAAGTTCAAGTGAGCGGGTTGTTTCCGGCCAGCCTGACAGGCAGCAGTATCCCTTGTACACGCGGGAAGACTAGAAACTTCCAATGCTCTAAGAAGTAACACTAGTCTGGGGCACCTAGTGATAGGACTCTCCACGGTGCTGCTTCCTAGAGGATGGATATGCCTCGGCCTCGTCAAGTTGGCTTAGACACCCCGGACTGTTGACAGGTAAAGTAGTAACTACTTACATTCACTAAGAATGGAAAGAGCGTGCGTCTGTTCTTAAAATTAACTGATATTTACCATGTCCTATAGTTCATTCTTCTCTACTTCTTGCTCGTTACATCATATTGTACGTTTTTAAGAAGGAAGCTCGAGTAGTGTCTAGGCCTAATACAAATTATATTAATAAAGAATAATACAAAAATTATAAGAATACAAATTAAAACATATGATAACCCTCAATAACGGTTAGGCTAATATTTATCCACGAGGTTAATATGAGGTAAAGGTATTATAATTTCGCCTTCAAAATTATTGCAAAAGACTTTCCTTATTCGTATTTGTATTAGTTAGCGATAATTTGAGATCTTGTTTTCCTTTCTAACTGAATTTCTGCAGGTCATATATCAGATGAATATTGACGCAATTCTTCCTCTGCATCCATTTCTAATGTGTGATTAGTAATGTTTATAATCCACAATGATGTAAAACATTGCTGCCAAACAATTCAACAGTACAGACCTCTTCCGTAATATACCCTCATTCATAGATATTTTCAATAAACCTTTTTAGCTGGTGTTTGGGTTTGATCGAATAAATTTACTCTTTAATGATTAAATAAATTAGATAATGGTTTATGAAAGCAAACTCCAATAAGTTACAAAATTCATTTTTGAACTGAATGTGCTGTGTGGATGATACGTTTTGTAAACGACTCAATGTTTAAAAATTCTATAAGTGGTATCAAAGTAGAACACATGATTTCGAACTTTCTATACACCGTGGACATAGGTCTAATACGTCGAATACTGTTGCTAATAAGTTCTCTCAAAAAATGACAGAAGACCACTTTTGAAACTGGGTTAATCGCATGTGATAAGTAACGCGAGTTCCGAATTCGGCCGCTCACAAAATGATAGTAATTTCAATAACTGAGCTTCACGTTAACGCTGAAACACGAAATAAACGCGAGACGCTGATCACTGGTGAATATGAATACTCGGTGGGAAAAATTGTCGCCAAAATATCGTCTTGAACTCAGAGGCGAGGAGAGAAACGATGAGCTAGCAGGACTTGGCCATAATGGGGTAGTTGCATGAAATTTAAAATTAGTTGAAATTTACGTCATACAGGATAAATATGAACACAGCAAAAATATTATTTTTCTTCTAAACATTTACGTTTAGAAATGCGACGAAAAATTAAGTCATGAAAATAACAGCTGCCGCTGCCGTGTCTGTGAACGGCTTTTGAATGGTCCACGTCATCTGCCGGTATTGAAACGAAAACACTCGCGTTCCTTCATCGGCGAAAAAAAAAAAAAGAACGGTGGTGAAAGGACGTATTTAATTAAATCGTGCTTTGTGCATGTCGTAACGTATGATGACATTGTCTGACGGGTACATTAAAGCCCAATCCGGTAATTTACCGAAGGTAGACGTATTTATGATATGCAGTTATAAAAAAATCAACGAATGCTGTACTGTACCCGAAATGTGAGGCGCCAAGCAGAATTGTAGGTTATAGTGATGCATACAATCTGACTTAATGTGATTTTCCTTTTAAAGATTACGGTAGTTTAAATAAATGGTTGCAGTAAATTTTTCAGTTCAGCCAGAGAAAGCTGCGAAGATGTTGCCGTTGGCTACGTTCAATTTAAAAGGGACGATGCAAAGAAAGTGTACTATCCAGACAAGAATTTACTCGGAACACAAAGTCCGAAGAAAATCGTACACAGTTGAAAACAATCCATTGATACCTATGTTTTTTTTTCTTTTAACAAATACTTTCAAAACTTCTGTAAAACTGGCTGGCATTACCTTAAACAAGTAAATAGACAGAAATTATTATTACTTAAATTCAAAATCTCTGGCCAATTTTTATTTAATGTTCTGAAGTTTATTTGTAAGGATTTGCATTCATTGTCACTATCAATAAGAAGACTGTTACAGTTATCATATACCCAGGGTATAAAGCTGCATTGTATATGCACAGTTACCATAAAAATTTCTATCAAATATATTTATTTTTAGAAGAAAAATACAATCTTCCCCTTTTGATCAACTGTTACTGAAAAAAAGTGACTAACTGCACAGCATTTAATTAGGTCTAAATTTATTACTAAATTTTTGCAAGGCCACTGCCAAAATTGAAGTTTGTTTATTACTGTGCAAAGATAACTCCATTGTTAATGAATCCTATTCCAAATAACGTCCTACTAGGCCTGCTCTAAAAATACTGTACAGGCAAGCTGCATTACATCGGTAAATAAACTGTCTGTACAAGTTAAGTTGACAGATATGAACAGCAAATTTTTATTAATTTTTAACATCTCGGTAATCAACGAAAATTATATGGAATGGGCTAAATGTGGAAACTACATACATATATTGATTTGGTGGATGGCAAATACTGTAGCCACAACTCTTTACTTATACTGTAGGCCTAAATAATGTGTTGAACGTAGAAAACTAATTTTTAACTCAATTGCTACTCATAACATATAATAATTGTTAGCCTAATACATAATTAAAGGTATTGTAATATCATTTTCAACTGAGTATTAGGCCATATGACATGTTTAAGGGCTGAATAACTCTAGTAAATACGTTACTTTGTAGGCTAAAGAAATGGTTTCAGTATTTGTACATAATATTTGCAGGCTTTAGCATGACACCCAAGACAATGTTTAGTTCTTAAAAATTATTTTTATAGTAGGTCCACGTAGTTGAGATTACAGATTAAACCACAGGCCTGCAAAGCATGTTTGGAAACAAGTTTTTCCTCTTTAGGACCCCTCTTTTTGCCATTACTTTCAATCAGAAAATAAAACCCTTAATGAAGCAAAAATTACAATAAACATTAAAATCATACCAGTTAGAAGAAACTGTGCTGTAGGCTAAATGTTTTACCTACTTCATTGAACAGCAATGCCTTCTGTTAAATACACTTTTAGAAAATTACCGATTATAGAATATTTTATTTATTAAATGTGGGTTCGTGTCAACATCGAAAATATTATTTTAATATGAAAATAATAACATTTGGCGTTTGCAATGTTTATATATTTACATACAAGACATCATTAAATACAGACACATTGCGTTGGGGTTTCATTACTGTATTTCTAATCTTATATGCTTAACATAGCTATAAATGAATCTCCAAGAACATTAAATAATGAACTATATATATCACAACCTAAATAGCTACAAATTCATTTTGTACTTACGTCAAAATGATCTTCGCAACAGTACAAAGTACTGGTCATCTAAACATTCACGTCTCGGCGCGCAGCTTTGAACCATTTCGGTCGTATTTGTTTGGATTTCGGGACAGTAAAAAAAAGTTTCGAGACAGTACAAATACTGGTATTTGTGCATCTAGGCACAAAACAACACTTATAGTCGAGCATTCTACCGAACACTCTCTTTAACAATCGCTCTCGCGCATCTACTACTGCTGGCTTACTTCTGCTAACTTCTTGTTTACCGGCTGATGACGTCACAGCGGCAGCCATGCTGTGACGTAGGGTTTTCGCGGGCGTTTTGAATGCACGATTTTTAAGTGCCCGTATTTACCTCAAACCAACTCCAAATTAAAAATTTTCACCTCCTATCATCAAGTTTTTTTTAACGCAGATTACGTTCATGTTCTCAGTCCAATTTGTGAGGAAGGTCCATTACCGGCATGCTCCAACGCCCTGATCGCATCCGTTGAGTTCAGATCATAGAAAATTCAAGACGATGATTCAGTTGTAATATATTTACGAATTTATACGGAACATATTTAGCTGCATGTCATATTTAAAAAAAAATCCGTATTATTTAAAGAAATCTACACAACATGTATACAAATTTACAATCTTCGACTGTAGGTAATGGAATTTTTTATTCTTTGATCTTTTATTTGCAAGTGAAAAGAAAACATGTACAGATACCGGTAAGCGTTTTCTACGTTTCTTACAAAATGCGTCCAATTACACGGGTTACTTTTCAAGAAGACAGATTAAAATTGTTTTAAACTTCTTATTAAAATGTTTATGCCATACAAATACCTTGACTTGGTATGAAGAAATTAATAAGTGCACTTTCCACGTTTTAACTTCCCCTTTTCTTATAAATGCCACGAAACAAACATGACTGTTCTTGGTAAATTTGTTAACGCCTTATTTATTTGCCCACACCGTGAAGGCTGATCAATGATAGGAAAACTGTAGTACTCTGAACATGTTTTTAACTACGTGCTTAATGCTCTACAAGTAGGTGCGGACTGCAGGTTCCAGCAGCCAATCTTAAAACTTGTTCAAGATTTCATTGGACAAGAGAAAGGTGCAGCAGCACACACACACTGAACGAGCACTGTCTCAAGAAACACTGTCACAATCAGGATACAGTACATTGCGAAAACACCCTCTCAGTATCTACGACATCAACTCCTCTGGTTGAAAGTGTTACATAGTTGGTACTGTCTTATGTTATACTCCCTGACTGTGACTCTAGGGAGAGGTAAGTGTGACTCTCTGATAGTGTCGCAAATCGCCGCTTACTGAGATCGCCCCAAGCTAGTCCGGGGCAGTTAGCAGCACTCGGGCCACGCAGCTGTCTCAATCGATGCTAAAGTGATTCCCCGATGACGTCACCGTCCCCTCCCCTGGCTTAATGGCTCTGCTCAGAGCTGGGCTGGCTCTGATATCCCGTGTGTGACGCTAAGTGTCCCTAGAGACCAACTCCCACAACTCTATGGCAGGTGGTGTGACTAGAGACGTTAACACTCCAGTAACTACTTCAGATAACACAGCGTCATCTTGTCCGTGTGCCTTGTGCAGGAGTTAGGCATTCCTACTTTGCTTCACCAGCCGCTCCCCACAAGGACAGCGGTTGTGTAGTTGTATTAAGACTTTGTTTAATCTTTGAGGGCTTCAATTTCCAGTAGGGCCTCTCTCGATTTTTCTGCACGTGGGAAACGTACAAAGTTTTGTTGTGAACACAAAATGTTCTGTCAATATCGAGTTCACCAAAATTTTTGTAGTGGTTACACACTTATTTTGCAGTCACCGCAGAACTTAACTCTGCGCAGTTAAATATTTTTGAGACACCCACAAATATTAGGTGACGTCCTTGTTGACAAAATATTTTGTGATGGCCACAAATGTTTATTTTTTAAGTTCATCGGAAGTTTCCTTTGACCGACGGTTATACTCGAGGCTCAACAGTTTCATTCCAAGTTATCGTTCTGGTTCGTCTCCATTTTCGTCTTACGCCATTCCTAAGAGCGTTCAAAATCTCGCTGTGTAGGGTTGAAATTATTTCAAATTTCTTCCTTCTACAGTGATTACTTTCCTCGTCATTGCTTTTTTCCATTGTTGCAATCTTTGATCTCTCAACTATGCGAACGTACAGCAAATGTCGCTAGCTACTTACATAACGTTACAAAAAACATTACGTTTGAATAGTCCACGTAACACTATATCGCAATCGGCATGAAGCACAATTATGTTTTTTTGCTAAATAATTACATGTTTTAATAACTGTACGTACTGAAAGAGCTAGAATTGTAAATGAAATAAATATGGTAAAAGAATATAACGATTGCAACTGAGGTTTAATACGTTTTATAAGGAATATTCAATGAGTAAATATAGTGACGCAAAAACTTCATCGGCTGTGTGATTACTAGCCCAGCTTCCTTCGACGACGACTACGGTTTGATCTGCGAATTCGAGTCAGTTTTATATTGAACGTAGGGGAACTTACAAACGTGACGTTTTTTCCGGAATCTTTTTACCATGTTATTACTGATTAGCTTTTTTTTTGTCTGTTTGCCTCTTTGGTATAAATTTGGCAGTAGATTATAAAGTAATTTTCCGAAGAGCTAGAGATTTGAAACTTAAAGAAAAATTATCACTGGATGACAATGCTCTTTCAACTCGATTCCTTGTCTGTCTGGTTGTTTGTTTCCTCGGTAAAAATTAAGTATATTTAAAATTTATTTTAAAACGTGGGGCGCATGAACAGATAACATAGTAAGGAGTTAAGAGAATTGCTATCACTGAGAAAAGAGAAAACTTACACAACAGTTCATGTATCATGCATGTGCCCAACGTTATTTAATTTAAATCTTACATGTATTTTCATAGGTTACATTACATAACATTTTTTATTCCCTTTAAACACGTAGTTAATGAAAATTTCTATAACATTCCAATATTTCTTCTTGTATAACCATTCAGTTCCATTGCTTCTCTAACCATGGACCTGCTCGTCGTCGTACATTATCAGCGCTTTGTTTGGCACTTAGTGCTGATGTCATCAGTAAGGAGACTGATTTATAACATGAACATTTTTGTGAAAGCTGGAGTTTGATACCTTACGTGTGTTTCAACATCACTATTGGTCATTTGCCGCATTCTTTTGTGAAGATACATTTCTTAACCAGACTCGGTTAGTCAGGTCAATGTTTTAATGATCCGATACAGCCCTGATTATCAGGCAGAACCCTAAAATTCAAGTATAATAATGATTTAGTCACTGAAGTATTAATGAACTAATGAATTAGAACCAGCATTTTCAGAAATTTTACATACGTGCTCACCTGTTCATTAGTTACAATCCAGTTATCCCAAGTTATTCTCATATGTACAGGTAAATATTAAAGTTGGAAGCGTAGGTCTCACACTTTGAAAACAAGTACATTTTTAATTGAATTTAAGGAAATGTTGTAATGACTCATACTGCAAATCACGTTTTGACTGCTAACTATAATCCTTTAATTCTGTAGAGTATATCGTTTCAGGTCCACCGTTATATATGTAAAAAAATACAAAGATTTATTTCAAGCAATTCACAAAACTTTAGGCAATACTTACCAATTTTTACGTATTTTTAATGGTCTTAACTTAGCATTTAGTTTAACAAGTTGTTAAAAATTGTAACTTTGAAAGATTATACTTCATGTTAAATTAATATTTCTTTCAATATCTCGACAACTTCACAACATCTATGCACGTCAGATTTGACAGGAAAGAAAACTGCAGTAAAAATTGCAGCACAAGTGACCTAACAGTCTGGACACAAATATTATGAGAATGAGGATCACATAGAAATGCTAGGTTAATATGTAGTATTAACAAATTGAAAGCAATTTTGATATGCGGAATAATTACTCTTAAAATCAAGGGTATCAAAACATGTAGTCTTTCATACACGTCATAAAAGGAAAGTGCTTCATGAAGGAATAAAGTTTCGCATAATATCTCGGAAACTAGTTCAAGGAGACCTGCTAACTATTTGCACGTACGCAGTATTAAAGAATGTTATATTGACATATTGATTTCAAAAATGTAAATGATAACTAGACTTCAGGAATGTCGCAGCGTTTTATTGGTTTCCGGAACGAACTTTTTACTATGAATCTCAGTAGTCATCTACAGGTCACTTGTTTTGTGCTAGTAGACAAGGGATGGGGGTGTATTGCGTATAATGTGCAGGCTAACACTTGTTATTAGTGTACTTGAGTCATTATTGTACGAAGGACTACTATACACGTGGACAATGCTGTCGTAAACATTATTTTCGCTATAAGAGCTAATGCATTTTACACGAATTTCAAAGAGCAATAATATGAAAATTATTTTTTGAACGACAACAATTGCCGTGTTTATCTTAATATACGTTAACTGTAGAACAAAAATTTGCAAAGAGATGAGAAATTTTTAACATGAATGCGTTTTGAAACACAATTGTGTAACGATATCGCCTACTATTTGGGGGTATGAACCGTTGTTGTTGGCGCAGTGTACCGTAATTTTGATTACCATGATTTTATTTTTATATTTGTTCCAATTTTTTTCTTATTTTACACACAGAACGTAACTAAATGTTACACTTATAATATTTTTTTATCTCTCACAGTTTTCGCGTAATGGCTCGTTCAAAGCCAAAATTGGCGTGTTTCTGTTTTAAGGACGACACTCAAACCAAATCACTTAACAAACTGAAAAAATTCACAGCGATTAACGATGTTGTTGGCTACAAATTCAGTTATGTTATACCACGAAATAACGTATTTTTGTATTTAAAATTTATATTTAAAATTTCAGCATTTTTATTTAAGTACAAATAATTTTATTGTTGATGTTTATGTACGTGACATTGTAGCCACCGACGTCTATATCCACTGTGAAATTATCCCAGTTTGTTATGACAGTTGGTTTTAGTGTAGTCCTTAAAACGGAAACTTGCAAATTTTGACTTTAACAAGCCACTACGCGAAAACTGTGAGAGATAAAAATAATCCATAAGTGCCAAATTTAGTCACATTTTGTGTCTAAAATAAGAAAAAAAATTTCTGGTACAAATAAAAAATAAAAACGTGTTCCCGTATAAAATGAAACTGGAAAATTAGTATAACGTATTTATCTTGATTTATGCAAATTCTTAAATATGTTTGTTAAATGTTTGCTTTCAACAGTTTTATCAGGAAAACAATAATTTTTAAATAATATTTGGTCAACTTACATGTTTTCGTAAGTGTAATTACATAGTATATAATCTTGCGAAAGTATATTAACTGGTATTTATATACTGTGCGACACATAAAGCTGCTTATGACTGTTGAATATCTTAGGAAATATATTAAACGTACATTTATCTGTATCACCGGCATTTTAATTTTTCCTCAGCATGGCTTTCTTATACTATCGTAATGCGAACACGTATTTTGTGCGCATTGGCGTACTACGTGCTTTGAAACATCCGGACATTAAACCAGCCGTTATTTCGATTATTTCCCCTGACCCAGTTCTGCTCCCTGACCTTCCGCTTCCCGCACGACATTCAGCTAGTTAACGTCAAACTTGGCAATTACCTCCGACCACTGGCCAAATTAAACCTGCACAGCACACATAAGTCATCACATTGTTTTAATTTACGTGTCTCGCCTGTAGCCTGTATGTACTGGCGTAACGTAATTCATAACATACGCTATGGTTAATGTTCTTGTCTACTGAAGTAACTAATCGCGTATTTATATTGGTTATACCTACGGATTATTTGTTAGTTAATCATGCGATGTTGTGGTAATAAGTATGACTTAGAGGGAAAATAAATAATCAACGAGTCTCAATTTTCAGAGAATGATTCATTTACTTCTGTAGGAATGCACATTATACTCGGTTTAACGGTGTTTTATTGCATTACCCTTTTATAAGCGGGTAGGGTATGCGAAGATTTGTTTAAAATTTAAAAATAACTGTTATTAAGATAAATATATTAAATTTAATAGCAATAAGAATTACTTTGCTACAATTACAGAACAGGTTATTTAATTTTTTTGTTGTAAAGTTGCTTTGTTGTAGTTCAAATTCAAAGAACAGTTTTCGTTGGCAAAATAATATTTACGCTATTATTACAAACAAAAGGTTTTTATAGAAGATGGTTTGCTCAGTGAAGTTCTACAAGATCGTCCGCCGCGATCTACCGTGTTGCCTGGTTACTAACCTCATGGGCCAGCCCTAGTGTAGTGGCCACTTGGAACGCACCGTCACACCTAGAGCTGAAACAAGACAGACTCAGCTAAGAAATGAAACAGATAACGGTACTCAGCTACCTAAGCTGACAACCAGCGTTAGGCGTACCCCCTCTCTACACTTCCCTAATTACGTGAAGATCAGTAAACCTATTGAAACTCAGAGTAGCAATAAACTTAAGATTACGGACATGACCCAAGTTTCTCGGCTTTCGAGAGAATTATTTTGTATAACACATACAAGGGCCGATATAGAAAACTTGCTTTGTGACTTTGTAACCAAATGGTTATACAAAGTAACATAATTTTTCGAGAAAACTGTAGGAAGATTTTAGCTTCTTTGTAAGTTAAAAGAATATGATATTTAACTAATTAGCTGCAATGTTGCTATCATCTGTCTCAACAAAATCAAAGTACGTAGTTAAAAAAAGTCTTTAAGTTACGGAGCGATTTTACGATACAGGATCAGGTTTATGCTTTAAAAAATAATGATCGTGAAACATGAAGTACCTCGTGCCCGTGTACTTAATGTGACCCTTCAAACTAGGTATATCTTGTCTGCCTGCACAATTGTTACCGAATGGTCAAGATGTTTCATCTTTTGGGGGTCTTTGTTAAAAAAAAAAAAAATACGGTGAGACGCGTAGACTCCGTCTCATGCTGGTCAACTACTCCGAGTTCAACATGTCTCAGGGAAAATGCAGTATATACGTCGCTCGAAGCTTAAAATGTGCTAGATCGCTTAAATGTCTTAAGGTGGTTAAGGGGACATTGCTGTGTCTCCTTACCTGCAAGAATCCATAGATGATGGCCCTGGTATTGGGCCGGTGTGCATCGTGGCCTATCTGGCGGGCAGCGAGGCTATGGTCGACGTCAACATCTCCTGCGTGGCCGTCAGTGGGCTCGAGAATCAGCTGCAACCTGTCTTGAGTTTGGCTTGCTTGAGCGTTCCTACGCGATCTTCTTTGAACGGTCACATTTGCATACGAGCTGATCTATTTGAAAGCTGGTATGCTCTACGTACGTGTGCTAGTTTACGGAATTAAGCGCATGAATTAGGTACCGTTGTTCGATTAGGTGGCGGATATTACAAGTATATCACGACTTACGAATTACGAGCTGCTATGACAACTACCTTTAAACTGTTAAACGGAACCGCAAAATAATCTTATTACTAGCAGAAACAATCTCAACATGACTAACTTGATTGAACACAATAATAAATGTCACAATAGAAAACATAATCTGCAAATAATGTACGACAAACGTCACATTTTCGTACAATAGTGTGGTATCCGTAGCGCTACTACGGATAGCGTGGTTCTATGCTCACAGAATCTTTAGGGTTCGTAACGTCTCAGACGTAAATATATTTTTATTTCAATAAGTACGTGTGTAATTTCTCATTACTAAAAGAACTCTACGAAAGATTAACTTATTTCACTTAATTTGCAGTCCAAAATCATTGAGATTATTATGTATTTTCCGTTTGCAGTGATGAAACAATGCAAGGTGCAAATGTAGTCGCACATATATTACTATTACAATTTAATCATCTACACAGCACGAATATTAGGTGCGATTTTCTAATTAGTGACATTAATTTTTATAACGATTTCTGAAACCAATGTGTAATTAAAAAAAAATAACATTCGTATGAATATGAAGCATTACTTATATCTCTTAGATGAGTCGAATAACAAAACAGAATAAACTGTTTGAATAAAGCTAACGTCACGAAGGCTCTATCAATGTAGAGCTTCAGTCGAATAGTATATCATAAAAGTCGTCATTACTATAAAATATTATTATGTCCTGATTATTGAGTTTATACTTAATGACGAAATATATTGGAAATAGTAAAAAAGGTCTGGTACTACTATATTTTCCAAAGCATTGATGCTTGTTGCACACGATGTGGTACGACAGAGGTTATATAAATCTTATTTTTAAACAATTTAAACTGTTCGTAGATGGATAACATTCTTATGTGAATACACAAATTAAAAAAAAAACATA
This sequence comes from Medauroidea extradentata, assembly GCA_003012365.1. Classification (NCBI taxonomy): domain Eukaryota; kingdom Metazoa; phylum Arthropoda; class Insecta; order Phasmatodea; family Phasmatidae; genus Medauroidea; species Medauroidea extradentata. Next base: position 54,201 of record PNEQ01015097.1, read on the forward strand.
TACTTCGGCATGTAAATACTGCAATGGAACCTAGCACAAAGTTAACTTTTCCCTCGTTAAATCACACTCTCTGCTTGTAATTTTTCGCATTTATTATGGCGTCTGCAGTTAAGTGTTCTTTAGACAAAAATTTTCTAGGATTTTGAAAAGGCACAAATTTATGTTTCAGACAGTCGTACCAACGAACAGCTCATAACATGCCATGTCAATGACTTTAAATAGCGAGATATATTACCTACATTTTTACAGATTTATCGAATTGTGTACACGTATAAAATATGCATACTTTAGCAAAACAGTTTACTCATATTTTTTTAAGTTTCATTTATGACGAATTTCTATTTTCATGTGGCCGAGAACTTACTAATATCAACTTGTTGAAATATCACTCCACAGCTTCTGTTTTTTTCGACTTCTCGTATGTGAAATCCTCAGTTTGGTTACCTGCCACCTCTCGAGTAGCTGTTCGCATGTGAATTTCGTATACGAAGACGCCAGAGCATACCGACAGCACACCTCAAGCGATTACGCAGGTTGTTCGTATACGAACGAAAACATGAGCATGAGGCCCCAGTGTAAGTGCTGAACGCAGTTGTGGTCTTTGAAGTCAGCCTCAAGGTTTGAAGTTTCAAACAACTAATAAAACACGCTGCTTCTCATAACTAAAGCTATTTCCTTGAGACGAACAAAGCTGTTACGCAATTCTTATTGTAGCTACACTTCTCAACATTTTTGCAGCAAAATAAAGATATACTTCTCAGAAAGTATTGCATAACCCACGTATCATGCATGTAGGTTAAACACCTTTCAACTGGCTGCTCTGTGCTGGATTTTGCATGTCTAGTAGAGAGTGTGTTGCAGCCTTTTGTGCTGTGTTTAATTGTGTCAGTACGCTTGCACCCAAAACCAGTTTTTGCAGAGCTTTCTCGGGCAGTAGTTTATCCTGATTACCACTTAAGTCTCGGCATTAGTCGCATCATGCGTTTTACTGTTTCTCGGAATTTTTTTGGAAATGAAACTTTATATGTGCTATTATACAGCACATTATTTTTATTTTGTGCAACAATACAGCAATCGAGTGAGTTGGTGACGTATATTTACGCCGCATCAATCCAAAAATTATGAATAAAAAATAATTGCCAGAATGATTGCGATGTAAACGTTAATACTTCAACCTTGATATCGGTTTTTTAGAGCAAAGAAAATTGAATTTCTGTTAAAATCATGTGTTTTACATTTTCCTTATCAGAATTTCAACAATCTAAATATTTAAATAATGCAATTTGTGAAGCCGAACCACAACAGCGAAAACTTCAGTGCTAGTGATGGGTGACACGATGTTAGTATGAAGCAGCTTCGAAGTATACATGGGAAATCTAACATTGTCCGGCATGATTCCTAAACGCGAAAATACGGGATGACCTCACCTGCTTTGACTTGAAGATAGGCGAACGTCCTAGACACTATTCCAACTCCCGCCCCAAAACTGTAACTACATGGGTGAAAATTAATATGTTCGGATATAAATCATTAGAATATAATACGAGAGCGCAGTCAGATAAGAAAGGATATAATCGTTTTAAATGGTATTGTATTATTCATCCAATTTTAAACAAATACATAATGTGAAAGGGAAATTGGACTTTTTGTTTGTTAAGAAACCATCGCAGCGTTTACCTGGAACAGATTACGGAAACCACGGAAAACAGAAATTTCACAGATGTGAATCGAATCCGAGGCCTTACGAACTCGAATCCAAATCTTTATTGGTGTGCCTCCTCACTTGGTGAGACGCAGTTAAGAAGATAATAATTTGGTGCTTTTATGTGGCGTAAAATTACAGGATCACAATAATTCATTTTCACACAGGGCGGCGGTGGCAGAATGGTCAGACCATTCACCTCCAACCAATGTGATCCGGGTTCAATTCTCGGCGGGGTCGTTCCCCGGATTCGCGCATGTGGGAATCGTGCCGGACGATGCCGCTGGTCGGAGGGTTTTCTCGGGGATCTCCCGTTTCCCCCGCCCATTCATTCCGGCGCTGATTCACACTCATCTCATGTCACACCTCACCAGCCCTAAAAGAACTTGATATTGAATGCTGACCAAAATCTCTCATTCACTAATTTTCACACTTTACGATGTATCCCAATACACGTCACCGGAACGTATTTCTTTTGCAGACAACGTATACGGCCCTTCACTTTTCAAAAATTTATGACAAAAGACTTTGCTTTTAAAATGGCTACCAGCACAGGTCGCCGAGTGGTATGCAGGGTTTCATTCAGTTCAAGATGATAAATTATATTTAAAATTCTCACCACGGTTTTGTGATGTATGCCTTGTAATAACTGTCTAATAAATGTACGCAAGCTTTTGTATAGTTCCATTCCACGTCATCCAGTAATCTTGAAAACGTAGTGGGAAAATTGTCAGAGGCATTTCGTAACTTTATTCCTTCAAATATATAGGACCTCTTGTGTCTCATTATAAATGTAATTAGGATGAGATGAGCATGTATGGTTCTGAATAAAAATACTAATTTTCGCCTTATTATTAAAAGAGACGTTAATTTGTTTTGATTGGTTCTTATTATGTATTCAAGACAAACCATAAATATAAATATGTTTAAACAAATGTCGTATTTTTTTGTGGACGTGAAAGATTTTGAATGTTAGCTGCTTCTTATTGTTGTAGTTTACTTTAACTAAAATTAACGTAACAAAAGTACTTCATTGATCCTTTTATCGATGTAAGTATCATTTTTGTGATTAAAACATATATTTTTTCGTACGAATTTCACGACACCAGTCTATCTTCTCAATTTTATTTGTTACTTGTCGTTTTTACGACCTTCACTGACTTTTGTTTTTCATCTGCATCGTTTCCATCCCTTAATTCATTTTTTCTAGTTGAAGTGTTTTCCTCATAATCTTTAATGTTACTATTATTCGAGACTCTGAATATTAGCTTCTAAAACACATTACACTTAAAAAGTTTTCAAAATTATATTATGTCCAGAATGCCTATAGACCACTTAGGTTCATCTAATCGGATAATATTACAAACGGTAGACATTTATATGCAGGAACACTAATCTTCAAAGTTTGGGCTCAGCAGTGTAGAACCACGCGAGGTGACGCAACGGTCACACGTTACACTCGTATACGAGAGGACGTGGGTTCGATCCCCGGCTATGGCTATCTTGATTTCCATGGTTTCCCAAAATATCTCAGATGAATGCTGAGATGTTTCCATAAGGGTGTTCAAATTCTATAAAGTCATACATTTTCGTTTTTATGAAATAATGTTAGTTTTGTAGATGATACTTGTGAGTGCAGTTTTCTCTTACGAGAAAAGATTTTGCGGGAGTACTTTTCTCATAACGGCGCGTCAAAGTAAAATTTTGCATGTTCTGCTGCCATGCAAATAGTGAAAACCAATTGACTTACGTACGTGAAATAATTCACAATGAAATAACATACTATGGGCTACGTAATAAAACATCTGAAAAAAGCCCTCGAACTGATTTTGTATTTTAAACAAATTTCTGAATTATGCAAATTTTGTTCTGTACTTTTGAGATTTTTTTAAATTCAAAATATTACGCTGTGGATTTTTTAAATCTTTTATTGCATAGCTCATGGGCTGTAAGTTCACAGTTAATTATCTTGTTTAAGTGGGACAGTTGGTTTTCACTATTTGCATGGCAGTGTGACAAGCAAATTTTGACTTTAACTTCCCGTTATGACAAAATTATGAAGGCTAAAATTGTTTCGTAAGAGTGAAATGTACTCACGAGTATTGTCTACAAAACTAACAATATTTCATAAAAATATATAATTATTATTTTATCGCACTTAAAACGCCCTTAACAAAGGCCATGACCGACTCCTCTCCCAGCTGCTGTCATTGTACTAAGTTGTATGTCATCGTATATATGACCACGCTGTCGACGAGACGTAAAGCCCACTTTCGTTGTGTGTGTAAACGACAGCGAACAGACAGAAGCTTCTATCTTTCCAGCTATCACGATGCCGTGTGCTCGCGGCTGGCTGCCAGAGAGAGAGAGAGAGAGAGAGAGAGAGAGAGAGAGAGAGAGAGAGAGAGAGAGAGAGAGCAGATAGTAAGATCGTCGGGGAAGATAAAAGGTCAGCGTTCTGAGCGACTCTTCAGGCTCATCAAGTGTTCTATACTCTGTCCACTCCAAGGTTGCAGCAGAAATATCATTTGATAATTAAATAAATCAAAGCAATTTAATCATATCGTGATTCCCTCACATTGTGATTGTGTTGTAACACAGTTATGTTGTATTTTTCAATATTTCAAACGAAATTTAGGCTGTGCAAAAATGTTACTGTCATTCACTTGAATGAATTAGCTGCAACCTTAGAATGGATAGAGTATAATATTTTGAACTCGAATGAACCTGCCGCAATGCGCTTTCAACTAGCGTGGGAAACTACCACTAACTGTATCAATTACCTGCTGTGTATATGCGGGAACGACCGATGTACGTTCTTCTGCAGAAGTTAAGGTGGCCCCTAGTCCCGTTCCCTGAAATGACACGTAGAAATTCAGCTGATAGAAATGTATGAATGACATTTTTTTCGGAATAGTAACCAATGAATGCTACTCTTGTAGAGGCATATCAGTTCCTCCAAAAATATGCAGAGCTATTTTTCTCACTACCAAAAATGCCTACAGAAGAGGTTTTCGCGATTCATTTTCAGGTATGAATATCTTGATGCTTAGTTGTAAAAATTCATAGAAAAATATTCAAAACATCTGCATTAAATATGAAGTTATAAAATGAAAGGTTTACCAACGAATTACAAACTGAAGAAGTATTGTGGACATACACCTTTGCAGTAAATGATGTGTCACAGAAAACCATAGAATACACATAAACAAACAGACAAAACGACTTTGCATTAGCAAACATAGGCACACATGTACAGTTCCACAAGGAATTCAGTCAGTGAGTTACAAGAGGATAAATGAACACAAACGAACACCCAGGCACCAAAAAACAGGATAAATAACCAACTAAGATTATTTCACAAAATTAATTCCGTCAGTAAGTACGAAACAGAGAAAAAAAAGTGAAGACAACGACAAACTAACAAAACAAAACGAACGACAAAACAGATACTTAACAGATGTGAGCGATGGACGAGAAAACTTGACGCCAGTTCTTTGACTTGAGACTCGATGCTAGGTTATGGCGTGATAAACACAAGCCTGAACGTACTTACTGTCTTCGCTTGTCTGGGATTACGAAGAGTAAAATGCGTTCATCGTCAGGCGGTCACCTTTAAAAAGCATGTCAAGTAGATAAATGTTTCAGTACTTTGTCAAAAGCTTCAGATATTTTGACTGCAGTAGTACAGAAAATAAGTGCGAAATATTCTTGTTCACTCTACTTCCCAAGTTTGTGGAAATAATCATACCACCGGAGCCACTCTTTTGTGTTTCATTACTTCTTCCGCCGGAACAAAAGTTTCTTAAATTTAACTATCAAAAATGGTCTGCTAGAAAATTTGTTTTTTAACAAAATTATATATAATTTAATTATCATTCCATAATGAGCTACGCGTAAATTTACAATGAAAAATATAAAATTAATTTAAATATACTATTATTTTCACACCTAAACTTCTATTGGTATAAAGACTAACTTCAGAACGTATATTGTTACAAAAGTCTTTGTAGACAGTATAAAAGAGATGCTGTAATACAGAACAGCAAATTAGCTTATGTTCCCGAGACTCTACGTACACGTCTGAAGACTTATCCTGAAAATTACTGAATGGTTTTCATACACAGTCTGTAACGTTCATAAGGGGACAGAGATTATTTCTTGTTTACTCAACATGTGCTTCTGTACTACATACGATTAATTAAATATGTTTAGTTTATTCCAAGACAATAATATGGAAGAAGCGCTGTGGTTTTACCACCATATTAGGATGTTACAGGCCGCAAATTCCATGTTTTCTTCTCTTTACTTTTCAAGATATTAGAGTCATATATCAAAACTGAGTCAAAAGTATCAATATTTTTAGAGTCATTAAGAGTTAATGATAGATTTTAGGAATGCTTAAAACTACTCGCCTTCAATTAGTCATGCAAAAAAATTTGGCAACCACATATTTTCAGATGACACTCTTCCTGTCTTTTCATCTGGAAAAAAAATTGTAGAAGCGAAGCAAAATGTAAAGGTTTGGCTTTGTGTAGGGCATATTGAGTGAAATGAATGGTTTTGAGAAAAATTTGGACAATAATATTTAGGGAATAAGAAAATTTCGGCAAAAAGTCAATTTGTACATTTTCGAGGGAAACACAAGGAATTTTGAGAGGCCCTCCCCCCCCCCCAAAAAAAAACTATGGTGGCTGCAGGACATGGTGACATCACAGCACCACTTATTTATGTTCGAGATAATTCTGAACGTACAGGATGACATTGAATAAGTGTTACATTACTGGAGCGGTAGTTGCTTTAATATACATTAGTTGTTTTGAATTTATGGCGTCATTGTTAGACTGTTATAGGTAATCCTATGATTTTGTGATTTGGCGATAATTTTGTTTTGCTTACTGTATGCGGTTATGATTGTCCTGCATCAGGAATATTTAATCTAGAAATGATTATTGCGAAAATCTATTTTTATCACAATGCACTGTCGTCATAGTGTCATTATAATTCATAGACGATTTGGTTAGAGTGAGTGAGAGATTTTTGTCAGCACTTAACATCGAGGTCCTTAGCACTGGTGAGGGGTGATAAGATGTGAGTATGGAGCAGCGCCGGAATGAAAGAGCAGGGGAAAATCCGCCGACCAGCGGCATCGTCCAGCACGATTCCCACATGCAAAAATCCGGGGACTGACCCCGCCGGGAATCGAACCCGGATCGCCTTGGTGGGAGGTGAGAGGACTGACCCCTCGGCCACTGCGGCCCCGATTTGGTTAGAAAAATATTCACTGTGGGTGTGTATGTAGACTATTTAGATTGCATATAACGCATTAGGTTATATATGTTCGATTCTAAATTACTTTCGTAATCGGTCGGTCAAGTCAAGGAAAAAAAACATTCTTAATGGAAATAAAGAAGTAATTTTTATAATGTTACTATCCAATAATTCGGACTTCATTTTATAATGCAACTCTGACTTACTTGTTTTTGCTGAAACAATCTTCTTTTGTTTATTTGTAAGATGTAATTTTGTTTTTATTAAAGTGTTACATTTTTACCAGGCTGATGTATTCGTATGACGATTAGTTAAGTTTCCTGCCTGCCCAGTCGCCGAGCAGTGAGCTGAGCCTAGGCCGATAGGAGTTTATTAGACTATATAAATATTAAACTAAAAATTAAAAAATCCCGATTACATAGTGCTCACATTCCTTAAACAACAATACAACGACTGAACAGATTTTCTTGAATCATAGCTGAAAACCTCTCGATTAAGTCACCTTAAAAAAAGTAACTCTAAATCGCTTCACCCATTTAGGAGCTACGATACCACAGACAGACGGACAGGTACACACGGTAAACTTATTACACCACTCTTTTTGCGTCGTGGGTTTAAAACAGCTGATAATACTTTAGTGATGTCTGTTTATTAATCGCAGTCAAGGAACTTTGCACGTGTGCATACCGATTTCATGACATACATAATTTTTTAAGCCAATATCCCTGCTGCCAAAAACTGGCGAAAATGGGTGTTTTTTGCAGTCGATATTTTCAGGGTTAATACCCTTAGATAAAGTAATTTTTATGAAAAAACGATAGGCTACGGTGATATATCGAGGAAAATTTTGCACGCTAGTTCAGTAACATGCTCCTAGAGGCTAGGTTGAGACGCTGTGTGCATTCTACATCGCCCTTAGTGTTCTAACACTTCTAGGCCTGGAACGCAGCTCCAGAGTTGTACATAACCCACGGACGTTATTTTACGCGTGCCAAGCCAATTATTTTTACTTGAAAATATTTACCTCGCATACATACATCTATGTACGAAAAATGGTACATTCCTTAGACATTGCTTCTGAAGTTTTCCATATACAGCGTGCATTATTTTGGAACACCTCAAAATGACTGAGAATGGCTTCTTTAGACTGCTGTAATTCAGAAAATGGCTCACGAATTCATTAAACGCAACACTAGTAGAATGTATTATCCTGTACTTCATACTACGCACAAATAAAATTGAAGAGTCACTGCTTAAAGTCCCATAGGAAAGAAGCCAATACGGATAACTCGTACATCAGTTAAGCGCGCTCCGAAAAGATTCCATACGTTTCTCCACGAGTGTGGCAGTGTGGTCCTTATCGCTGCTATGTTCCCAGGTGTGAGACGTGGAAATTCGAAACAGTTACATTAGCCACACGAAAAACGAAAGCAAACAGACCGTAAAATTTCGCACATACCCGACACAAGTAAAAAGTATTTTGACTTGCCAGCCCGGGGCTTCATGTTGATAACTAGTAGTGAGTGGTTTATATGCTATGTGGCGAGTGCGAAAATCTATTATAAAACACGTATCGAGCCAAATAAACACCCTCCATTCTTAACTTGCTTCACATTTTCTGCAGTGACGTCCTCGGTTGTAACTGTCATTACCATTTTCGACGGAAAGTTTGGTATGTTACATCATTCGGCGCATTGCAATAATCAACTTTTCGTGCAACGCCCATTGGAAGAAAAAAAGGTTTCATAATCGTCTCTAAAACCCATTATTATCTGGAAGTTCAGACGTGATGCTGGGGATCAAATTGAAAGGATCCTTTATAACCTTTTGGTATAGTAATATTCAGATTTTTTTCTACTTTTGATTTTAATTATGCATTAACGTTTAAGCATTGCAAATTTCAATGCGTTACAAATATGTGGCAATATCATTTGAATCGTTTGAGCCAGATTTGTAAGTTGATTGTTAATAATGTCCTGTGCTGACAGTTGTGCGAAATCAATGGTTAGTGTGGGCTGAGTGACAGATTTCGTAAATGCTATGACGAAGCTGTAACGTATTTGTAATTTTGGGTGAGATTTGGTCGGAATAATTGTTGTAATATAATTCTTGCTTAGAGTTTTAATATAAATACTAAAACTTACGTAAAGAACATATTTCATAACGCTACTGTGTTTTATATGTTCTGAGTTGTACTGTCTCTCGGATATATTTGTGTAAAAGTAATGATCTCATTAACGTAAGCTCCTGTTGGCCGTGTAACATTTTATAATATTATAAAATTTTAGGTACAGGAACCATCCCAGATTTAAAATATGAATAGCAGACACATGGATAAGCAAATGAAAATATCCTCGACGTAAGATGTTATAGAGTAATTATGTTTTAAAAGTAATCAGCTATAAACACGCAAGAAAATTCGTTGCCTGTACTGGTGCAAGATTATCGGCTGGTACAGTAATGGCCATTTCTTAACATTCCGAAACATATTATTCATGAACGAGAATAATAGGTTTAATATATAACCAGGTTAAAAAATTGAATTTAAATACAAATCCCATTACGGTGGACGGAAATTTCTAATAAGTAACAAAACTACTAAAATATTACGCTCGTTTTACACTAGCATCTTTTTATTTTACTTCACAAAAATTACACTTTTATTATAATCTTTGAAAAATTTACATAATATATTTCACTCTTCGGAGTTGATTGAGTAGGTGTTTTAAGCATTTGAATGGCAAGTAAAATATTTCATTTATTTAGTGCTACGGAAGTTTCGTAGGAAATCGTACGGGGCACTAAATGTAGAACAACCTATATATTACTATAATTTGAAGTCTCAAGCAAAAAAAAAAAATCTCATCTTTATCTTATCCGGTTGACATGAATCTGTCGTAGTTTCTACCCTGGTGATCTGTCGATGTGTTGTTGCCGTGACTCGAGTCAGCAAATCCAGTTATTTTTTCAACATAATAATATCAATTACTGCTTTTCTTGCGTGGTCTAAATTCGTATACGTAAACGAACTAAAGTAACTGTCACCATTTCCGCAGTGAGTAGCTCATTAGAGTTTTCGTCTTTCGTGTTCAATTAATTTGTTTCGCACAATGTTTTCGTACTTTTTTTGTTACTAAATTTCACGATACAAATAAAAAGAAGCAAAGCGTTTAAAATTAGATACCTAATAAAATATTAAGTATGCGATGAAGCTTTATATTCAATTTATTTCTCATCGTTTAAATTAATATAACAAATTGGAACAAAATATTTTTTTGTTGTGTTGATTATAGGAAAAGTCTATGTATTTTAATGTTTATCTATAAAACTGAACCAAGACGAAAATCGTGATAACAACAATGCGGTAGCAACTATAGATGCAGAGGCAATCGATTGCAGGTAGATATTCTTACACTTGTAGCGTGACCACTGGTAATTGCACGACTCCTTGCTGCGTCGGAGATAGACGACCCCCGTCACAGTAGCGTACTGCGGGCTGCATAATCTGATCCGAGCGGGCGCGCTTTATTTGTGGCTCGGGAGAGCTATATCTAACTTCGTGGCGATGAGTATCGCCGTTATCAACCGAAGAAGCCTTCTTCATTTCTTTTTAAACTTTCCAAATTAAGAAACACATTAAAAGTTGCTACTACTCGACCTTTTCCTTGCTCTCCTATTATTTGTTTCACGTCATGTCTGGACGACGCTATTCTGGGACGCTGTGTTGTTACTGCCCTTACGAGTTAAGTAGTTTCATAACAGTGGGGTACAGCAGTTTGCGTCAGAACCAGGCATGACCTTACCAAACTAACTTCCCAACATAGGTGACTCTTTAGTGAAGTCTCAAAGCACCGAGATCTGTTATTGCTCGCAGTTACTGATAAACGGTTTGAACCAACTAAGACACATTAAAATAAGATAAATTGACAGGGCGTTGTTAATGAGAACATTAGCATCCACTGATAAAACGTCGTTCTTGAAATAAAAATCAAAATATGTAAAGCATGAGCTGTAGAGTGGAAAGTGAGGGAAGTACTTTGAGAAACTACTTCTTCAACGACAACGTCCGTTACAGCTTCGTTGTGCGAAAACTTTGTTCGTATGTGATTGGACAAGAGAATCGAAGACGGATAGCTTACGTCAGAGCACTAACAGCGTGGCCATCACAGCCCCACGAACCTGGACGAAAATAAAAGTTCATTGATTTCTGCGAGACCCATGTGGCGTCAAACTAAGGATATTCGGCACGTCTTACCTTTCACCTTATGGTAAGTGGGCCTTATATCTAGTCAACAGCGAGGTCATTAGAAGCTACTGAACACAAATTTATTCTACAAGAACTGAGGGAGGAATCGGCCACTGCCTTTATTAATTAACAAACCTAGCACTTTCCTGAAGTTATATGGGAAACAATGAAATGCTGAAGTCAGAATGTCCAAAGCCGGGAATCGAACCCGGTTCTCCCCAGTGTGACTCAAAAATGTTACTCAAGCACCTCCTTGGTGGCCTTGTACATAGAGGAATAATATTTTGGAAGAAATTAAGAGCGGATGTTTTTTTCTAGCGAGTGCTTAGGAATGTCTAAATTTTATATGAAACAAAAAATATCTAACTTACGTGACTGTAAAACGTTTAACTGAGTAACTGCTCTTAGATTTTGCAGCGGTATTATCTTAAGAGCAGGATATAATAAATTGTGAAATCCTGTGTGCAGTTTTGGTTTCTACATTGCCGTTTAAAATACGTACGTACACAGAGAAATAATTTGAAAAAGTGCTTAAAAATCAAGTAGGTACGAATATTCTATAACAAACTATTAAAATTATTAATGTATTAATTCTCATTATGGTAAGATATGGGCCGTGCTCAAGTTTTACTGAATCATATTTCCCACAAAATATAGCATACTAGTTTATTGTCACCAGCGAATAATTAATAACTTATTTGTACCAAATGCTGTACCTTTTGTTGAAGCCAAGAACGATAAAGCCAGTACCGCAAAATTAAATGTATATAAGAAAAATGGATTTGCGAAAACGAAACTCGTGGATACAGGTTCCAGTATTTAGTGATTCCGAACACCGCACACCAGAAGAACTATTGTTTTTCATAATGCACAGGAAGACCCCGCAGCTTTGCTCGCGAGTATTATTCATAACTGATAATATTTACTTTAATTGTAAAACCTCTTTGTACACCAGATTGGTATTTCAGTCATCAAGTGTTTGAATGTCCGAGCTGCTAGTTGAGCTAACTCTGCAGCAGGATAAGTAGCTATAGCTGCCTACGCGGGAAGCAGTCTTAAGTTTGTCCCTGCCCATAACAGCGACTCCTGAGCCTTATTTATAGCGCTGCAAAGATGACGTTGTGGGATATGTATAGACTTTTAAATGTAAGAGATTAATCGAATGAAATACGTCTGATTTACCCTGTTGCACAACCATTGGTGACAGTGTCCTCAACTACAAATTTTCAAAATGTCCACTTGAAGTTTAATGACATTAGAAATTTTTGGTGGGAAAAGGTTTCGCGGAAATGTATTTTGGGCCCCAACTTTGAGATTAGTGAGATTATATATGTGAGCTAGTTTTTTCGAGGAACCTAAGTGGAAAGTGAACTGCGTATTCTATTTTACCCCTTTTAAACTATTACATGCAATTTGCACTAATTCGTTCTGTTTTGCAATTTTTGTGTGTGAGAACTGAACGTTCGCACGCAGCTTTTAACGGAATTCGAGCCCAGAACCTCCCGGAATGTTGACTGGAGCTACAAACAACTGAGTCATGTAACGCCGAAATAATTCACGAAAATAAATGTAATTAAAAAAAATAAAGTATTCATGTCCTGGGCAATATAGGTTGTACATCACGTCTCGATAGGTAACAGTATAGTGAATCTCCTGTATAACTTACTTCTCGCTGATCGTGCTTGCTTTTCGGATCGTCTTCCTTGAATGTTTACAAACTTAGATTCATCCTTAATAATCAACTTATCTTATAAAGTAAAAAAAATTACATATAATTTTTAAATACTTACGTACGCATCACTCTGACACGAATAACAGCTCAATATCTCTACTGGTTGGATAGATATCATCGGTTGATGGAAAACAAATTTTGGCTTTTCCACCCTTTTGGGTGAAAATTTTCGAAATATTTTAATTTCACATCTTAGACAAGTATCCAATTAAAGTGAAAATCATTATGGTAGCCCGTTCAGTCGGATAAAAATCGATCATTCATTATAAAACACATATGACCCCTGCACAGTACTGAGAGTTCGAATTTTGAAAAATCATAAAACCATTCTGCGATAATATCTGCAATCATCATCCTGAAGCAAAATATACTTATATATAGATAGATTCGATATGTATCCAGGCTTTGTGTAAAACACATTACAGGTCACTCAAGATATATTGACGATTAATTAAAAACACATTTCACTACTTTTCACCCCTTTTCACCTACTTAAGTGGCAAATTTCTATAATTTGTGGAACTGCTTTTCAGGTATTTAAGTAAGCGTCAATCTTAAATAAAAATCACGTCGCTATATAAAAAAATCAATGTAGTTGGTATATATCGATTGTGAATCGAAAACACATTTCACGCTTTCTTTACCTCTTCAGGGCAGAATTAGATTTAAATGGTATATGGGATATTTACAAAATCATCAGTCTAAAGCAAAGATCACTTCGATATCTCGATTGGTTCGATAGATATAGAGGAATAATCGGAAACACATTCCACGAATTTTCATCCCCATAATTATTAAATTTCGAAACATTTTTGAGTCCTATGGTAGTCTTTTGTATACGTAAAAAAACACGACGATAGTCAATTGTGTTTCAGTGACATAGACGATTAATGAAAAGCACATTTTGCCCCATCTTACTGCTTGGGAGTCGAATTTCAAAAAATCCTAAAACTGCTTTTTGGGTATTTACGTAAGAAACATTTTGAAGTGAATACCAACTCTCTGTCTCATAGGCTTCGATAGATATCGATAGTTTATCAGTAACACATTTAAGGGTTTTTGACTCCTTAAATATTGAATTTCGAAAAATCCTAAAATTGAGTAATATGCATTTTAATGTGTGTCCTATTATATATTAATGTAAAAACCACGACGATATGGCGTCTGGTTCGAGCTCTATCTACGTTCATTCTGAAATACATTTCACCCCTTTTCATCCCCTTAGAGGTCGAATTTTGAATAATCCCTTTTTAGAACTCGCCTACGACCTGAGGGGAACCCACACAAAATCATTTCACGATTCTAGGTCCAGTCGCTTGGAAAGCAGTTTGATATGTCAATCAGTCAGTGTTAATTTTTATGTATAGAGATAACTTTGTAATTGAAGTATATGCCTAATACGCCAATACTAACATGATTTAAATCTTGGCCTCTAATTAGGCCTGCCTTACAGATACTTAGTCGTATTCTCAATGTCCGTCGTATTAGTAGCAATGAAATTGAGTTACAAACATAGGCGATGGTACATGCTGATTGATTAGAAGGGATATCATCGCAAAGTTCTTTGTGAGGAATTTGCAATTACAACAGTGTATTTCTCAAGTGTGTTTTGTGATACCGCTTAGTATGGCTTTGAAGAATGGACAACAACTATAATGTGTCAACAGTCTCTTTCAGTACCTTTTAAATTTCTATAATTGTTAATGAAAAATATTAAAATGTTAAAATTAATTATAAGGACATGTAATAAACATATAGAGAAGGAAAGTTATTTAAACACACGACGGAAAGCCAGCCGGCATGCGGAATTCACCGAGTATTTTAACGTCAATGACCAATCAATAGTAAGGCAAATACATACGTGCATTCAGGCGAGTAATGGAAGTTTTGAAAACTTCTTGTAGAGAGATGGATCATTTCTGCTCGAATCTCAGTGTGTCAAAAATACTATCATGGTCACAGTTTTTACAGTATCAGAAATTATATCCCAATTCGAATTTTTCATGTTTAGGAGCGTGCTGTACATTACGTACACACTTGTGTGTGTCCTATACATGGAATATCAGCCAATAAAAAGTTATTTAAACATTTTATTACGGCAAAAAATGTCCATTAGATAACGGTGTTGTAGCTGAACAATGCACTTTGCTCACAAATTTATTGTTCCGTGCGACCATTACTCATGTGGTCTTCGATGGCCGTAAAAAAATTTAAAATATCATTTCTTTGACGAGGGATAAATAATTTCACACAATTCCCTGCCAAGGTGCTGGAGTAGTACTCTTTTATATTGAAATAATTAGTAGAATTTTCTGATGGCTTAATAAACAATCTAAATGCAACCGTCTCAGCCATAGAAACGATTTATTGCGTTTAACAACGGAGTAAGGTGAACTTCGGGAGCGTTTGACAAGTATACAATTTGATAAGCGTGGATGAAATATATGCTCGGATTTCAGCGAGTTCTTTGACCAACCACTGCGATTGCCACCATCGCTGGATATTGACCGAAATAACTATAGCTGTGAGTCAGATAATAATTTAAGTTAGATTGGTTAGTAAGTAACAGACGAAGTTGCAGCCATGACACGTTCTAGGGGCGGAGAAATGTCTGCTACCAGAATGCATAGAGAAGTAAATTTTATTCTTTAGTGACATTTTGACAAGTAGAGTTATGAACCATACTGTACCCCTGGACCACACATATGTGTGAAACTGCCAGTCTTGGCAAGCAGGCCGCGTGAACACTAAAGTTCAATTACTTTCCTATCAAGGGCAGTCCGGCCAAGAATTAATACACATTAAATAGTGGACACAATGCGACAGCACAATTCATACTCCGATAGCCATAAACGAGGATATAAGTTACCACATACAGGTTGACACAGGGGCGTGTCGACGGAACATGTCTGCTCCATGTCGATGCCTGGGTGCTACCAAGATACACCATGACGTCAAGAACCGACTATGTTTCGATTACCGTTACCGCAACTCACATCAGTGACGGCATAGCAATTCTGCGGCTATAGCTAGAGACCTGAAAAATTCGCGTTTTCTTTTATGCACAGTCTAGAGTTCCAGCAACTATAGGTCTGTATCATGTTCACAATTGGCCGTTGACTTACTCGACACATCCTGGAAGTAGCTGAGGCAAAAATAAAACTGTACCTGAATACAGGCCCAGTTCACTGTGTCAGCGAGCAGCTAATAAACAGCTGCTGTCTGCACGATTACACAAATACTCTTTGAGGCTAGCATACGGGTCAGTGAACCAGCGAATTCTTCCGGGCTCTAGCTATAGCTAAACATACCGCAATTTTATAATGTAATTATATATATTCTGTCCGAGTCCACGATTATCGTTATTAAATTTAAATTTGCAACGTTCCATAAATCGCAATAGGCATTTTCCTGACATCAACAAACGTGTTTTAATATGTGAGCCCTTACCACGTAATAACTAAATAATCCTCTTGATTATGGTTTTGGCATGAAATCGTAACGATCTCCAATGTAGGGGTGAATGCGACTATTATGACTATTAGAGCAGGCTTGGACGTGGCGTGAAGAGCAGCTAGACGATGGAGCGAGCTGTTAAAACTACTGCAGTATTCAAGGAACATATCTATGGGACTGGTGAGTTCAGGGATAAGGCGGCAGTGCTTGAGGTACAACCCCGGTATTGCCTGCCACAGCACACCAGAAACACACACAAGTGCCACTAAAGTGCAGATGTAATTTCCTGTCTTGTTATAAATTACCATCCTCCTACTACCTTCACGAGGCTTGCCTTACTCCTGGGGTGTGTTACAATGTTCCACAGACTACTTCGCCCTCGACTGTCGGCCATAACCAAGCATCTCCAAGCATGAAGTAGGAGTTACACGTGAGAGAATAATTCTTGATGTTCACGGGGTCGTTTATATAGTTTCACAGCGTATCATAAAACTGCAAGTTTGTACGTTAATTTAATTGTAAACAATAACCGGCAATGACTAGCGAACTCGAATAACGTAACGTGCAAATTGTTTAATTTTACATCTGTCCGCATAGTTCAGCGTAATTACTACGCTCTGAACGATTGCCACTGAGATACAGAAATGAGGGTCATAAGTTAGTGTATTTCTGCCAGGGTTCAATACTATACAATGTTGACTAAATTTTTTTCAATGGAATAGTTATAAAAAATATAAAAAAAACCATGCATGTTTTATTTTGAATGAGAATCAACATATTTGTGTAAACACACTTATACACTACTTAAGAATGTGTTATAGGTAAATAAATGGCTGAAAACTCCCATTAAAATCCGCACGGTTTTGAAAGTCAATATGAAAAAACTACAAAACAACAATCCTAGCAAATCATATTTGCCAACTTTGTGATCAAACAATTACCCGCAATGAGGTACTTGCTTAGCGTGATCTCTTGCGCCACAATTAAATGTGCGGGATTCCGGCTCCGAAAGTTGGCAAAGACTATTGCCTAGGATTACTGTTTTTTTTTTTTTTTTTTTTTTCCCCACTTTTGTAAATTGTTTCGAGGATCCAACACTTTTAAACTCGTTTTTCTTACCAGTACCAATACAGTAAAGTAAAAATTCAGCGCATTGCTATAACATAAATTACTAAACCATATAAATAATTAAAGCCATGCTAGGTATATTATTTTACATTGGAGTAAATACTGCAAAAAGTTTATAAGGAAATGTTTGAAAACTTCTGGGCTAAGGGTAACAATACGAAGCACAATTCTGTGCAGTCGTTTAATAAAATAGTGTACTGTTGGTTTCGAAAAAAAAAAAATACTTTGGTTATTTTAGCTTTTGTCTTTAAAAAATTGGTGATACTTTGAGTGAAAAAATTTGAAATAGAATATGAGGTTAATTGCTACAAAAATTACAAATTATGATATATTTGTGACCAAACAACGTAGGTATTTTTCGACATGAAAATTATGTTGTCTTAAGATATATTTTCAAAATCTCTGTAGAACTACTGGGTGTGGTAATAAATGTTGCACGTGCGCGACACGAACGACTTATTGCAACAAATGACCGACACAAACTGCACCAACCGTAAGAGTATGGCCACGCTTAGGGAAAACTTAAGTTGGATATTAGCAGGTTGGCATATTTGGTTCGACAAGCCCGCACTTGTGCACTAGTTGATAACATTGCCACTTGGTGCGCTGCAAACAGTGTTCGGCAATATGGCATGACACTTTCCTTTTTTTAATCCTCCGTATTCTATGCAAACTGCATTACGAGGTTTTATAATAAAAACTTCTTTATGTATCTAGAAATACGTATTTGGTAATCTATTTTGTTTCTTTGTAACCACCTTTAAGCATTTGTGAGTATGCCACGCGGTGAAAATTGCTTTATTTTAAGCATGGTATTGGTTTTAAAGATTCAGAATTTGGTACTCACAGGTAAATCGTACATTGTACGTTTACAATCACATAGCTGAAATATTCTTTTTATTTACTATTTAACCGCGAAATGTTGTGTTTTAAAAGCAATAGGAAGCCATTATTAATTCAGGATAAACAAAAGTATATCTATAGGATTGAAAAAAAAATATTAAAGTTACCAAACGGGTGCTAAAACTAGGTTACAATATTATCGAATAAAAGCCAATAACTGACGTTTATTCCTTTGCGATTTAAGTGGCAAGACAAATCTAAATAGCCATTTCCACTAACTTTACGGGAGCTGTTAAGTTCCACAGACTATAGTATGTACATTGGTATGCATAATAAAAAATTATATTGAAATAAAATAAAACACGAAGCTGCAGTCAGAAACTACAAACGCCATATATATATCCACGTTTCATGAAAGTTTCAAACGCACTCAAGTTACAGTTTGTTAGAAAACTCTCCCGCATACAATCTATTTGTTGAAAGTTTGTGCAAAAATCTATGCCCGTACAAAATAATTAATACTTTAAAAACTAAAATACACGCTTTAATAGAAAATCACACTAAAAATTATAAAATAATCTCATTAAGTTTTAAATAAGAATAGAGTAATTATCAAAAAATTCATTCTATCGTATAAAAGCGTGGGGTGCGTTTCTCATACAGATGAAGTCATGATATTGTTCACAACAGTTTAAATCATAGAGGTAATAAACAGTAGAGGGCGCATGAAGTCACAAAAGTGTGTTTTCAACATGCCTCGAGTGTTTCATATTATTTATAGACTTTTTCCGACTTAAAGAAGCAACTGAGCTGGATGAAATTAGTGGTGTGGCTTCTAGAATGCTTACAAATTCGTATAGCGTCACTATGCGATCCATTCAAAACATAATTGTAAATACATAGCCAATATTTACTTTTTACGAAAATCAGATGGGTAAAAAAATGGGTTCTGAGCGTTGTTTACATTTGTGATTTTGATATAAGCACACAATTACACTGTGTAAAAATTGTAGCATACTTCCTTGAATGTGCGTGTGTTCTCATTCTCTGAAGTAAAAACGAACATTATTTGAGATTGCTAAGAAATTTCGTCTTCCGTCTTGGTGAAATTTCAAATCTCCCGCGCATATTTTACTGTAGTCATGTGACACTTGTTGAACACACAGACTAGTATATAACTGTTTGGTGCACGCTCACTCTACCCTATATTTACTATTAAGATTTAAATAGACCACATTTCTTACCTTGGCGACTCAAAGGTAAAGATTACCTCTATTTTTTTTTGCAACACTGTTTTTAGAGTCTCGTGTATTTTATCTTTGGTGTCAATAGAGAGAAATAAAAAAACCAATTATGAAACATGAACATTTAATTTAATTTTATCAAATACACTATACAACAATACCGGACAGTTTGAGCGCTTTTGCGAGAATTTCTTATTGTGATAACGCACTAGGCCAGCAGAGAGTAGCAACTATATTTGATGGTTTTCATATGTAAGATGCCAACATAGAAGTTTTGGGGAAAACTTTCTCGATGGAGTATGTTCATTGAATGCAGAAAATAAATATATCAGTACAGTAACATAAATATTATACAATGCATGTTGAAACAATAAATTGTAATAATAAAGCAAAAATAATACCGAAACGTGCATTAGTAGCCCACTATACCGCTAGGTTATTGTTCGCCTTTTTGCTTGTGTAATTAGCATAGACGTGTCCGGTATTAGTTTGTAAGGTATCTGATTTTATTGAGAAACTAAAACATCAATACATTAAAATAAATCAATTGAAACATTTTAGTTTCTCGATTAGGTTTTATTTTCTCACGACTCTCATTTTACCAGTATTCTGTGGACATAATATCTACAACAGCTGACATCGAGGCACACGTGATTATCAGGCAGCCATACCACAACGTCCAACCTAATATTCTGTCACAGAATAAATAAGCATTATTCTGTCAATATAATAGTTTCAACAGTTAAGATCCGTCGAACGAGTGGGCCAGGCGGGCCAGACCATAACGATCAACACTCCGGGCGTTCAGGAAAGTTGTACAGATGTCGCACAGAAGGTGTGTCGTGGGCTGGGGTACAGTCATGCAGAAACCATTTGTTGAACCTGATGGCTAGTTGTTCATTATCTAGCAAAACTGGGAAGATGTGTTGCAGAAAATTATGGTACGCAATACCGTTGAGCCGCCAGGGGAGGAAATGTGGCACAATCAAAATGCTGTGAACAATATCATGACTTCATATGTATGAGAAAAGCACCCCACACTTTTATACGATAGAATTAATTTTTTGATAATTACTCTATCCTTATTTAAAACTTAATGAGATTATTTTATAAATTTTAGTGGGGTTTTCTATTACAGCGCGTATTTTAGTTTTTTAAACTATTCATTATTTTTTACTTTTTAGTTAGATTGATACTTTAAATACTTTTTTAAAAAGTATTTTAAACCATATAAATTTTAAGATGAAACAAAATAATATTTTTTGCATTTTCAGTCTTTAAACGAAGTTAAATTTCATAGTAGGTAACTAGGACACTAGACTTTTTAGTTATATCATATAAAAAAAACACATATTTAACATTCTTAATTGAGGTACAATATGAAAATTTTATCATGTTATCTGAGATTTGTATAGTAATCTAACCATTTCATTTAATGTATCATTATTACATGGGACTCTCCCTGTTAACTTTGAGCAATCAAGTTCTTCTATTAGGATACCATCGAGAGACTTTACATGGCTTATAGTGTTTTCATGAGTGAATTATGTTGTACCTAACCTAAGAGCAAGGTTATAACTCAAGGTAAAATATCCATACATTGGTTTTTGTGAGACGAATGCAATTGAGAATGTTTAACTAATATTTTATAATTAAGACAACATCAAAATAACAAATATTTTTGAAGGAATCAAATCCACATACATTTTATAACACATAGCTATTTGGAAAACGCCACCACAGAATAACTAATACTATAAGTATTTATTTTTTATGTAATTCCGCCAAATTGACGACTTGGAGATAGGAAAATACATAGTCGCAGACGTACGCTAACACCTACCAACATGAATTATTCTGAGTTTTATATATAGTTTGCTATTAATCCTGTATGTATTGAGGTTATGGTAGGTCATTAGCGTACACACATTATTGTGTTTGCATATCTGCTGATTCACCCAGCAAGCCATCTACACTGTCCTGCACAAAATATCGTTTGATTCGAAACTGTTGCCGTTCCTACAACAGCATGGTAATATGTGGTATACTGCGCTGCTCTACACTGCAATACACCAGCTACATGAAAACTGGTTGAATCAAACGAAGTTATTGAATTGTCTTCGTTTCTCGATATGTGTGCAAGTTTTCAAGTTAATCGGTCGTCTGGGTTGGTAAAAATTACGTTGAAAGATTCCATCCTTTAATAAAACCATATTATTTTATCATAGTGATACTGGTCAGGATACTAAGATAACATCGTAAAATTATTGTATTATCACCGTTTCTCGATACGTGTGTAACATCTCAAGTTAATGGGGAGTCTCAAAGATGGTGGAAATTACTTAATTTTATTATTTTTATTTTATCCTGATGATCCTGGTCAGGGTACAAGGATAAAATTATTAAATCATAGTATTGAAATCTGTCCTTCATATATTTAAAAATTTCCAAATTAATGGAACGTCACAGAGTTGTTAAAATTACATTGAAAATGTTATCCTTGAAAAACTCATTTTATTTTATCTTGGTGATCCTGGCCATGATACTAGAATAAAGTTATTAAATTATTGTATTGTCATCGGTCCTTGATAAGTGTGCATATTTTTAATTTATTCGGACGTCTCCAAGTAGGTGGAAATTTTGTCCAAAGATTAATAATAAATGCGTTTTAATGAGATGACAAAAAACTTTTGAATTATATCTCCAAGGTAATTCTCACGTTTCGAGAGACTAACATTTTACTGATTTTCAAATGCTTCAGTTTCGAATCTCATAATATCCTAAATTTAGTATTTAAATACTTACATAAGCTTTGTTCTTATCGAAAAATATCTCGATTGGTTTGGAAGATATGGATGATTAATTGGAAACACGTTTTATTTTTTTGCCGGATTTCGAGAACGAATATTGAAAAATCCTTAAATTACTTTTTAATTATTTACGTAATCTTCGTGTAAAGGCAAAAACCATCTCAATATCTTAAATAGTTTAGTTGTTACGGATGATTAGACGCTTACACGTTTTTTTACCATCTATCAAGGTTAAATTTTCAAATATCCTGGAATTTTCCTTTTAGTTATTTATGTAAGCTTCATTTTAAAGATAAAATCACCTTGATATCTTTAGTGGTTTAGGAGAAACAGAGAAGTATTTGAAAACTCATTAAACGGCTTTGCACCCCCTTAATTTCCGAATTTCGAAAAATCGAAAAAATATGGAATATGTGTTTGCTCAGACAATGTTTTAAAGTAAAAATAATGAAAATTTCTCATCAGGCTGAAGAGTTATCGAGAATTTCGTGAAAACACATTTTATTTTATTCTGGTGCTCCTGGCCAGGATACTAGGATAATTTTTTTTTAAATTATTGTATTGTCATCGGTCCTCGATAACTTTGCAAATTTTTAATTTATTCGGACGCCTTTAAATAGGTGGAAATTATGTTTAAAGATTCCGTTACATACATAGATACAACTGAAGCTAATCAAAGCTTGTTAAAAATTGTCAGTTCTAAACATATGTATACAAATTCCTTACACTTTGTTTACACTTCCAATGCTAGTTGTTTCGTACAATACAAATATCAATGAAAATGATCAGTTATTTTAAATTAATAATTTTACGCGAATTCAGTGCCTTCATAAAGTACTTATAGTTCGAGTTATGTGTAATTCAAATACGTACCTAAAATTGAGTTTGGTTCTAACTATTCTCAGATATAACGAACGAAACGTAAATTCAGGGTAAAGCCGAGAGTATGTGCTTTACTTTTGACCAAACACAGATACGTGATACTTTATTGTCACAGGTATCACAATTTAATAAAATATTAGTTGGTATTTATTAAATTTTCACTTACATCCCTTTGTTTCTTGTAAGCATGTGTTAACGCACTCTACTGTATATTTTTTAATTTACTTATGCCCCTTGCCTGACAGTTTCCTCATAATGTATCTTTAACTAGTCGTAATATTTGATTTTCGCTCTTCAATTAAAAAAAATATTTATCATCATAAAGTTTTTATTTGGACAGTCTTTGACTACGTGCAGTTGAGACAGAGAGAGAGAGAGTGGAACTATTTAGTCTGCCTTCAGCCATTGGCTTAAAGCCACAGAACTGTAGTCACTGTACTTTACCATTCAAGAGCCTGAGTGTATATATCTTTGCTATCTTATTCTCGTTCGCTAGAATCAAATATTAAATCTTTATTATTGTCTAGAATTATTACTCTGCAAAAGCTTCCTAAATAGAGAAATGAATGCTTTTAACCCATAAGTATAGGGCACACACCATACTTCAACACGTAAATACAGCACATTTTAAGCAGTGTTACAATACAGGACTGCTAACATCAGAATAAAATCGACATCTTCCGAAATATGTATGGGGATTATTATTGAACGGGAAACAGTTTTACCATACATTCTTTCTTGACACTTCAATACACTGATGTAGTAAAAAAAAGTTATTTTTTACAGTAATGATTTTCTCTTCTTAGTGAAGACAGATTGTCAATATTCCGTTAGATGTAAATGGGTAAGTAAATTCGTTATTGAAATTATAATGTCGCTCAGGAAAGTAGTAAGAGTGAGTTGAGTACGACCAAGGTTTCGCACCCCTGCGTTCTCGTTGCCTGCTCTCCGACCTTCCATCCTCCCTCTCTTCCAAAACCCTGGCCAGGGGTTTATATATCGCGGGCGTTTATGGGGTCACCTGGCAGTGACTCCGAGAGGCCACGGCAGTCGCGATTTATGACTTCATAACCACTTGGAGGCGGCCAGATAGGAGCGGAGGCGTCGAACAGGCGTATCTTCTTCTGACCTCTCGTAAACTTGACGCCGAGCAAGCTGGGCGGTGATATTTCCCTTCTAGAGCAGGGACATACTTGAGTCGAGTACACTGCTTCACCTACATGCTTTCACTACAGGACATATGTACCACGTGCATCGTTGAACGAGGCTGTGTTGCAATTGGTACTTTTAGTTGACTTCACAGAACAGGGTTAAAAAATTACTCCCTGAAGATATGAAATGGACCGGGAAGAAGTTTTCCAGGAATATTTGTAGATTTGCGGACAATAGTCCATGGGTTTTAAGTACTTTTTTTTTAAATTTCTGTTTTCAAATAATGTAGGAAACAACGTTATACAGGCTGCATCTTAATACATGTTACTTACTTTGGAAGGTGATTCTTTATCAAAAATAAGGCATTGTTACACTATTAAATTTTCATCTATCGAATATCGTAAGGGATAAATTTACCCTTGAAAAGTAATTATAATGATGTATTTTGGAAAAATTTTGTAAACGGTATTGAGTTATTTTAAAATTTTTTGCACAGTGATTAGTGCAACACATATTTTTAACCTGTTAAGAAACAACCCTTTAAACACTCTCCTTCATTAAAACAGGGGTAGTTAACCTTATATTAACTAGTCGTTCTGCAATAGCAATGTTAGTATCGTTATAGAAAAAACTCACAACGAGACAACAGAAAGTCATTACCTATATTAATGAAATATATAGTTCTCATGAAGAATTACGTCTACAAAAAAAAAACAAAATTGACATGACTTCAAACTAAATTATGTGCACCAACAAAACTATCAAATATATTGTCACTAGTCACAGGGAAGACAGTGTACGACAGAAAAATAGAGATGTAACTGGACGTACTTGGCTGTTAACAAAGAAACAAATTTATTGGTGTTTACGTCTCGTCTACAACGAGATCATCAAAGACTCGTAAGAATGCACACATTTACATAAGCGGCAGAAACTGAGGAAGGTGTCGGCCATGTCCTTTGTTAAGGATTCATCCCAGCATTTGCTGGAGTTTTCACAATAAACTGTTTCAAATTTTAACTTTCAAGATCTTTTTGCTACCTTAATATTCCATTTAGTTAATAAGTGCCTGTTCTTTCTTAATTTTTCATAACGAATGACTTGCTGGAGTTTGGTGTATTTCAGACTCAGGCTGCGTGTGTCTACGTTTGTGTGTGTGTGTATATATATATATATATATATATATATATATATATATATATATATATATACATACATACACATACATAATGGTGGTCCCGTAAGTAAGTTGCAGTAATTACAGAGGCTGTAGTATGCGTCAAAAGAAGATACATTAGTCTTATGCACATATGTCGTAAACGTTACCTATGCAGCCGCCATACATGATGCGGATACACTAAGGGAACGAGTGTTCCATGCCTGCGACGCAATACGGCAACAGCTAGGGATGTTCCTAGGAATGCGTGAGTCCATGCGACGTTGGGTGGAGGGCTGCAATGTAATGTATGGTGGTCACATCGAGCACCTGATGTGACGAGTAGATCAGACAGATGGACAGTTGGTGTAATACTACAAAACTTGGTATATATTACGTTTACCACCTATGTGCATAGCACCGGTGTGTCTTCTTTTGATGCCTACTACACCTACGCCCTCTGTAATTATTGCAACCATTTCACAGGACAGATAAAAATATATATATATATATACAGGATGTTCCGAGAGTAGACGTCAATAAAGACTTGAATAATCCGATTCACACCCGTCTAAAAGTTATGAATTTTTACAGACAATTTGACTCTACCTTGAACTAAACATTTACTGATGGTGGAAAAAGTAATGGTCCATGTGGAACGAAAAGTTGTATACTTCAGAGGTGATTAGGGTCGTCACATTTTAAAACACATATCACGTCACTGGGAGTGGTGTAAAAAAATCACTTTCACAAAAGTTGTGTTTGGATCGGAAAGACGCCTCCAGTTTGCACGAGATAAAAAAAAACATTAATGGGTCACATAAATGATCAACCGCCATTGGAGAAACTACCCCATAGTGTTACCAATTAATTAATAAAAAGCAATATTTTAAATTAACAAACGTCGATGCAGTAAATGTGAAAACATAACGTAGTGCAGCAGATTCACACAACCTAAAAATCAGCAATAAGTTTGAAATCAGTACGTGAATAACAATTTAATGTAACTGTTGTAAATGTAAATGTTGCTGATTTCATTTCAATATATGTCTTCAGACTACATCAGAAAGCCAAACACATCAGTACAATTACATTTTTATTATAAATATCTGTACAACCGTAGATGCTTTAGCTTCTCAACTTTCAACACGTTCATCGTAATCATCTCGTCATATTCCCAATTGACTGATAGACGTATTAATACACCTGAACTCGCGCCCGCACTTCTAACACCCAAAGTATAAAATAAACCAAACTATCATTATTCATACATGTTTTTCGTCTCATACCACCTACCCTACCATGTCAACATGTACTGTAAATCATGTCACAGAATCAACAAGGGTATCTTGAAGTCATTGACAGATATTCCGGGCTGTTCACATATGAAACAGAAGGTAATGATGGCTTCGCCATTAACACATCATTCGTAGTAGGTTCAATTTTCTCGTAAGTTCATTCCATCGTCGAATCTTGTTGCTTTCCAGGGAGAATATCATGTCATGCACTTATATGCTATACGTGCATACAGTCTACAGCTCTAACATCAATATGCTGTGCGACACTGGTTTGTATTACATTTACTTATTCCTAGTTTCCATACAGCGTATCCACACGCAAATGTCTTGTATCGCTGGTGTCTAGAAGGAGTTGACATCGATTCTAACAAAGTTTAACTCGTAACGGTTACAATTTCCTTAAATGATGACATATAGCTACAGAGTAGAGACCTTATCAAATACTAACCCGTATACCGTTTCTAGTTGTTGCTTTTGTCCAATCCAGATATCCTAGTTTTCTCACTGGTACATACTATGAATAATACTTTAATGTCGTCCAGCGTCACGCACACATACTAATATTTTACCATTAATACATGCTTGCGGTAAGAACACACACGAATATTTACCATCTTCACTGAATGTAATGTTACCTCTTCACTATTGAAATATCACCTCTCCCAGACTACTGATATTCGTATAATTATTGATTTTATTAATATACGTTTTTTCCTTTTATCATATATCCAGTCTTGCAAACATGTTTGTTACCGAATTTCATGTTTAATTTTAAAGTGCATTCATATATACATTTCACATTTCTTTGCTAGCACAAAAAATATCGTTCTATAGATAAAGGAAAGCAGCCCTTTGTAGTTCGTGTCTTGACTCTGTATTTTGTCTCGTAATGCAAACCAAGATACCAACATTTTTTTCTCACCTTAAATTACGTCTACGTTTTACTTTTTGAAAATACATCTCATCTCTTACCGAAGGACATATCTGTAGAAGGTTACGGTACAGCCAGTAGCATGTGACACTCTTCGTAGTGTAAGGTTTCAGTAGTTAAAAGTTATTATCGTTCAAGATGGAAGATCTCGTCCAGTATAGTCAATCATTTTTCGCCATCAACAGACATCATATACGATGCGTAACGTGTATGTAAAATACATTATACTAATAAGCGAGAGTAAAAATGAATACGTGTAAAGCTACAGGTCTTTTCTTCATTCGCTTTTGTACATAGTATGTAAATTTGAAACCAAATACACTATTTCATATATTTAAGAGTTTCTTCCATATGTATTTCAGTTTTAATACGTCTTTATTTCCTTTCATGTTCCTATCTCACAGTCAGACTATAACCTAATCATTCGTCCAGCGCTAAAGACTTTGATGGTGGTCGCTAACTAAATTCTCTCTCTCACCCTAACAATTCTTAACAATTCCATACGTAAAAATTATATAAACCTACTTACATTAACCAACAATGTATTACTAATATACAGAACAGATATTTCTACTTTGCTCGTCTTAACTATACACGACCCCTCCTTTCTACCCTACATATCGTAGTCAGACAGAAACACAACTTTCATGAAACTAATTACAGTACAAACAAATAACGTAAGAAGAGTCACCAGTATTTTGTTTATTTAAACATAACTATGATTGATTTTTACCTCGCACGTTAATATCAGAGACCCTCATATTTATATCCACCATGAATTACAAAAGTGCTTCCTAAATGGGATTATTTAATTTAATTTAATTCGTCAAGGTAAACAACTGCGAAAAAATAATATTTTTAACACGTATATTTGATTATTTTCAATAACATCACATTTTTTAAAAATTAAATCAGATCGAGCAGATTAAAGAACATTTACTTCATTCGCGTGCAGGCTGCTGGATGCGTGTGTGCTAGAGAGACAGAGAGAGAGAGAGAGAGAGAGAGAGAGAAAGAATGAGAGAGACAGAGACTGGTCACACTACACCTACGGCCGGTAAGGTGTCAGGTAGGCTTAGGAAGGGAGGGGGGCGGGCGGGTGTGAACGTGTCGACTCGAGACACGCAGTTCTGGCCAGCTACAGTATATATCTGTAGTGGAGAATAATAAAACATATAACTTTGTGACTTTACAAGTCTATATTTTGCAAACGGCTGCTCGGATTTGAAAAACGTATACACTGTAGAATTGCTTTTTAAATTCTGAACAAGCAGCGTGCATTTGGTTTTCTGATGCGTCCACGGAGGTTCGAACCAATATCCCTCTTGGTAAAAATCATTTTATATAGGCTACAGTGTAAAAAAATAAGCTTAACATGACTCATGGTCGGACACATACGATAAACTGATCAAAGCTTTCTGCCCCGTCCCATATGTTGGGCTAAGTCTATTTCCATCTATAGAAATCCAAACTTGACCTTCTAGCGAACTTGTTTTCAAATTCAACAAAAGTCTTGTCTGTGTTAAGACGATCGTCGCACACTTAGACCACTGATACGAAACTGTTATATTCCATACAGCATAAGATATTTTTTCCTGCGATATCTTTTCTAAATCACAAGTTCAATAAATTAGTTTTTGATTTACCTACTACTATAACTAGCACCTTAACCCACCATCACGTGTAATATTCGTTTACCTCCTAAATTATCAAGATAGGTCAAAGCTACACTCAGCTTATCATTTTAGATTTGTATGCACAAACCAACCATACTTCTAAATGAATTTTATCATCCATAAATAACCTTCACTTCAGTATTATATCAGTATTCATTAACTAACCGATGCAGGTCACATAGTGAACTATTCGTTACTTTAGCTTAAGTAAATATCATCACATATTTATAATGTTAAATCGGACAACCATACCACATGAATATATAAACTGCACCTTTCAATCATATAACTTTACACAACCAAAAGCCGTCCCTCTTATACCAAATATCAATGGATGGCACATGCTACATACGGTTTCATCTCCAGTACATTCATGTCAGTCAAATTATAGCATATAATAATTATTCGCTAAACTTTTCTAAGCCTTACAAATCTACATTTCGTACTCATCCATCAAACTAAACTCAGTTTTCATCTAGACAAACGCACCTTCATTACTCACTTGTACTACACCAGACATATTACTCAGTCAGGCAATACACACACGAACTGCACCTTTCAATCATATAACTTAACACAACCAAAAGCCGTCCCTATTATACCAAATATCAATAGCTAGCACATGCTACATACGGTATCATCTCCAGTGCATTCATATCAGTCAAAACATACCCGATAATAATTATTCGCTAAACTTTTCTGAGTCGTACAAACGTACATTTCGTTCTCATCTATAAAACTAAACCCACTTTCCATTTATACCAACGCACATTCATTACTTACTTGTACTACACCGGACATATTACTCAGTCAGGCATTACACACACACACACACAAACCGCACCTTTCAAACTTATAACTTAACACTACCAAAAGCCCTCCCTCTTATACCAAACATCAATAGCTGGCACATGCTACATACGGTATCATCTCCAGTACATTCATATCAGTCAAAACATACTCGATAATAATTATTCGCTGAACTTTTCCAAGACGTACAAACCTACATTTCGTTCTCATCCATCAAACTAAACTCAATTTTCATCTAGACAAACGCACCCGCATTACTTACTTGTACTACACCGGACATATTACTCAGTCGGGCAATACACACAAAACTACATTGGTACATACTATTAAAACTCATGTAAAAGTCAATGAAATATACTTCAAACCAAATTATTCTCCATGTAACATTTGATCATTTATTTCCGAAGTCACACAATTACTATGAATGTATCCAATTTATGTACCTGAATTCCAGTCATGACTAGACAAACACACTTAATGTAAATCACTTGGTTTCTTTAAATAACAGTCATAATCAAAAGCATGTTTATTAAATCTAACATTTTCGTAAATATGTTAGTATATACGCCTTACGTTACCTAGATACACAATACTAATCTTCAAAAATAATATTTTCTAACAATAATATCTTCAGTCCTATATCAGCTCGACCATACAGACTTTTATTATACTCACACACAATCTCACATGCAGAGCAAGTTCATACAAGAATATAACTTCACACATGCACTTACCCAGCAGAACAAGTTCATTCTCAAACATATGCCCCCCCTCGCTCACACATGCGCTTCAACATAGAAAGTGTACAAATGATCACGCACACACTCACACACACACACACAACAGTGTATGTTCGTACGTGGTATCAACTCTATGCGCGAACCCTGCTCGCGTTATAAGTAATAAATAAATACCATTCCAGCAATGAAAAGCATCCCTGTCACTATCTAATCCAAATTACTATTACAGGTATAAAGTTCTACTAAACCACACTGAAATTAATCATTTCCAATAAAAAATAAAATAGTTAGTGCCATCCCTTTATACCATCATATCTCTTTACCTTATTCCCTTGACAGCTACCGTACAATTAAGTGAGTGCTAATTCTTAATATTTTAGAAAAACTCTTACTCATATTGTATCATACGTACAGCACTCCAGATCACATACCCCTTATGATTTTTAGAAAATTCATTACAGAATAGGTATAAACCAAGCGCAATATTTTCGTGATTTTAACTTACAGCCAGACTTCGTATGTTTATTTGAAACGTTACTTTCGAGGGCGAGCCTGTATCTTTCTAAAAAAACTACATCTTGCCAGATGGTCTCATATACGGTGCTCTGTGTCGAAAGTTATCTACACCTTTTTTTTATTACTATGTAGATTTCATTTCTTTTCAGCACTCTCACATCAAGATAACCTTATTCCCAAAAAAACTTTATATTCATCTGTCATTTACATTTGAGCGAAAAAATATTTTACGTACACTCATTGTACATGTACTCTTAATACATATTACCGGAATATCATGGAAGACTCTGTCATAAGAACCAACTTCAAGACCAAGAAGAAGAATAAAATAAAATCATTCAGTCACTATTTCCTTTGTCAAACCGAAAGCCTAAAACTTATACATTTTGTAACCTACTGACTGTAATAAACCAGTTGCAGTCATATTAATAAGTATAATTTTCGTTATTTTAAACATTCGAAACCGAGTCCCACGTTACTTCTTAACATTGCCTGCTTGGCATTTTCGTATTTAAGTTATAATCCTATCATGTACAGTATAGTCTTATGCAAACGAGTTTTCATGAATGTATAGTTCAAATAAATCTTAACTTCCATCTAACTTTTTTTTTCTACATAAAATACTCTAGTGTCAGTACTTTTCTCCAGAGTAAGTAAATATTACCCCAGGAAAATAAATTATCAACCCAGGAGTCTATTGACTGGTACGTTACGATTTTATTTCAGGCCCTAAGAAAACATACAAAATGATCGTATATCAGTAATCATATTCTACAGTCACCTATGTTGTAGTTATTTTTGAAGTACAGTTTCTGACGTGAATGCTTATTCCTTGTTTATTCGCATATACAGCACTACAGTTATCACATGAGTAAGTCTTGTAGGCGATACCGAACTTGCAGTTGCTTTCTTCGTGTATGCGTAGAGCACAGAAACGAGAGAACAGTTTACCGCAGTACTTGCATTCACACCCCGATGAACGGGAAACATTTCCTTTGCATATTTTCCTGTGTCTACTCAAGATATTATTGCGAGTAAACACTTCATCACAGTTATCACACAGGTAAGTCTTTTACGATACACTATACATACA
This sequence comes from Medauroidea extradentata, assembly GCA_003012365.1. Lineage (NCBI taxonomy): Eukaryota > Metazoa > Arthropoda > Insecta > Phasmatodea > Phasmatidae > Medauroidea > Medauroidea extradentata. The sequence continues at coordinate 86,887 of PNEQ01015097.1, forward strand.
ATGACTTTGTTCATGGCGACGAGCATTCGAGTGTGTACTAAATGAATTCCCACAGTAGCAACACTGTTTCAGAGAAATATGCACATGATTTCCAGAGAACACTTCCGGCTGAATGGTGGCCACTGATACAGATGGCATGTCTTCGATCTTCGATGACATCTTCTTAACGTTTCAGTTTTACACAATAAATGATGATGTCGATCTGCTTTCCAGCACGTCTATCGACTAACTGAGCTCCTTTTTACATAAACAGTGCTTAAATTCTGCCATTCATTCTATGCTAGCTACTTCGATTATTCGCATGTACCAAGCTAGAAGCTGGATAGCAACGATGACGATGTCGTTAACAGCACGGGTGATAGGCTGTAATCATAACATAATTCTGCTAGTCGCCGTGGTCGAATAGTCATAACATTCACCACCCCGGATTTTCACATGCATACATCGTGCCAGACGAAGCAGTTGATCGGCGGGGTTGCTCAGAGATCTCCCGTTTTCCGCCACCCTTACATTCCATCGTTGCTTCATACACGTCGTTGAGCGTTGACCAAAGTCTCTCATTCACTCACTAGTCACCGTTCATCGTGAGAAGTCATCGTTTCTTCGTTAATATTATATCACACCAACCTGTATTAGTGTAAGATTACATTTTCTTTATTGGTCGAGTTACCTTAAAT